>PVLA01013886.1:0-33970 GCA_004027455.1 Hydrochoerus hydrochaeris | reverse complement strand
CTGGGTACTGATGGCACACAAGTGGCCACGCCCCTGGCGCGCGCTCTAGGTCCCCTCCCTCCTTGCCCAGGTGGGGAGGAAGGGGGCGTCACCTGGGCCCGGGGCGGAGGCCACTACCCACAAACTCTCTCCGTTCTCTTTATCTGCTTCCACGTAGCCTGGAACACAGAGCGCAGTGGCCAGGGGAGGCCTGGAGGTGTCCCTGGGGAGCGGGAGAAGTGCGGACGCCCAGCCCCCAGGCTCCCCAAAGCCGCACCCACCTAGCACCTTCTCGTAGTCTTCGTCCAGCAGGAAGGGCACCAGCGCCCCCTTGGTGTGTGACACGAAATAGTTGACCACTGCATCCAGAGAGGCGCAGGAGAACTGGGGGAGGCGGCACGAGGACGGGGTGCACGCTCAGGGCTGGTGGGGACAAGGACCACCCCGCCACGCAGCGGCACCGATGGGGATCCAAGCCCGGGGCTTACCGAGTCCTCCACATCGATCACGTATTTAGGGCCTTCGCGCTTGACCTTGTAGTGCCGGACAACCGGCTTCCTGTTCAGGGACGGGGCTCAGAATCGCATTCCAGGAGCGAAGGCCCCATCCCTAGCCCCTACTGGAGACCTGGTCCCTGCCCACCGGTTCTAGCTCCGCCCCCAGGAAGGGCCAGGTCCCATTGGTTCTCCCCAAAGGAAGGTCACGCCCCTAGATTTAGCCCCGCCCCCAGGAAAACTCGGATCCCATAGGGACCCGTCCCAAGTGAGACCTCTATGCTCCTCCTGTCACCAATCCCAGGAGGGAGCAGGTCTAATCCCTAGTGCTCCATCCGCAGTGACTACCTAGCCCCTTCATATAGCTCCGCCCCTGGGTTCCGATTCTGCCCTCACTCTGCCCCTGGCCCTAATTAGAGGATGCTTAGAGGATTTTGTGGTGGGCTGCTTGTCCAGAAGTTAATGCAATGACCGAGGACAGCCCCCTTCCAGTCCTGATCCCCCCAGGTCCTGACCCCCACAACCACGGGTTTAATTTCCATTCTGGGATTTGACTGACTTTGTGACCGTTCCTGAGGTCCAGACTCGATCCCCACCTTACCTGAACTGACCCTCGCGCTCCGCCTGCAGCCCCCTGCCCTGCCCCAGCCTTGAAAGGATCTGCTCTCGCCCGAAAGGATCTGCAGCTCCGACGCGGTTCCATGTCTCCCCTAGGCATTGACACCCGTCCTGGGCGAGGTTGGCATCCGGATGCCACGTCCCGAACTCTGGCCACACCCTATGCAAATATGCCCACCCAAGGCTCCGGAGCCGTGCATGCGCACCCATTCAACACCTGTCTGGTGGTGACCGATACATTGTCCGCGCCGGTCCCGCTGGGCCGAAGCAAGAGGTTCCCGCATTCGGGGTAGCGCTCCAGGAGGAGCTGAGCGTCCACCCGGTTCACCTTCAAGAAGCACCTGGGGAGGGCAGGCAAGTCACCCACCGGGAAAGGCACGGGCCACGCCACACAACCCGGCCGCCGGGGACTGGCGTCATTATCCCCTGAACCCCAAGACCTGACCCCCGAGACCCCCACCTTCTCCGAACCCAGATCCCGCCCCCCGGGATTCAGGACCATCTCTGGGACCCAGTGCCAAAGATCAGCCGATCCCCTGGTCCCAGGGGAGGTTCAGACAAATCTTTTGGGCACCTCGATTGTCAAAGAACCTGTCCTCCTCCAAACACCTAGACCCCACCCTCACCCGAAGCCTGGACTGCTCTGGAAGACCACGCCCACCCAAAGAAGACCCCACCCGCACCAAGACACGCCCCCAGCAGGCAACCCCGCCCCAGACCAAGCCACGCCCCTAGCAAGCAAATACCCGCCCCCTAGCGTGCGTCTGACTCACGAGGGCACCTCCCCCGCGCGGCGCGCCTGCTCCTTGGCCAGGGTCTCTGCCATCATGTACAGGTGGCCGGGCAGCAGGGTCAGGTTGGACGGGACACAGAGCTGAGAGGCGATCGAAGCACAGCGATGGGACAGCCCGTGAGCCAGCCGGTCTCTGGGCCCAGGTCACAGAGGCCGGCAAGCAGATCAGGGTGGAAACGCGAGTCCGAGCGCTCCAGAGCTCTGCCTGGTCCCCTCGAGCGGCAAAGCGGGCATGGAGGGTGCGAGCGCGGGGAGAGGGGAAGAGCTACCCTGGGATCTAGGATCTCAACTGGGCCAGCGGGTCCCAAACACAGTGGCCTACTTGAGCTGCGCAGGAAACTCTTGAGCCAAAGAGAAATCAGGAATGCAGACTGACGTTCCTGGTTTGGGAGTGGTGACGGCTAAACGTTTTAGCAGTATTTTATTTTATTTTTGAGACAGGGTCTGGCTGTGCAGTTCAGGCTGGCCTTGAGCTCACTTTGTAACCCAGGCTGGCCTTGAACTCGCAACGATCCTCCTGCCTCAGCCTCCCGAGTGCTGGGATGACGGGTGTGCATCACCACCCTCGGTTTTAGTCTTTTTAAAAGAAATAAAAGATGTTTATGAAAGAAACTATGTTTGAGTTTGAGCACATCATACTACACTCTAGGAACTAACTCGGGGAATGAAGGGGGGAAAGGGAAAGGAAAGAGGGAGAGAGTGCAGACACACTCACCTCCACCACAGTCAGGATGAAGCCTTTCCACATCTCCCGAGACTCCAGGCTCTCTGCCTAGGTAGGGGAACAAAGACACCTTATGGGCGACACTCAGTCTAGCCATCTGTGAGATGGGCTGTGGCCCTGGCTCCAGGAGCCACTTGGAAGATGGAATAAGACAGGTTAATTTAGGGTGATGTCGTGGTATGAGCCCTCAGGAAACGGGATGGTCTTTATAATGTTAATATTATTAAAGGAATATTTGAAAAACATGAATCAGATCACATGTGCCTCTGGTGCTCTGAACTCTCCCATGGCTCCCGCCTGCCTAAGGGACAGAGCGCAAGTCTTCTCTGCAGTCCACAGGGCCCTGTGTGACCCACCCACCTGCTCCCCACCTCCCCTGCTCCTCTCTGGCCCTTCCTCCTTCTGCTCCAGCCACTCGGCTTCCTCACTGCTCTGGCAACCCAGGGCCTTTTCACGGCTGTGGCCTCCCGCGGCTGTGGCCTCTGTGGCAGAGCCCTGTCACAGAGACTGAAGCTCAGAGAGCCTGAGCAGCTTGCTGGTGCAGTGTGACTGACCCAGGACACGAATCTGTGTGACTCCATATTTATGGATTGTGTTGATGGCAGAGATTGCTTCTCTGCCAAACCCACCTTGAACTTGATGTCCTGATCCCTGAGGACCAGGCTGAAGTGGATACCGGGGTCCCACATGCTTCCCTGGGGAACCTCATCTGTGAGCTTCACGAATGTTCTTAAGTCGAGCTTCTCCAGGGGCTGAGCACAGAGACAGGGGTCTGAGCACTAGGCCAGTGGCCTTCAGGCCACTGAGAAGAGGTAGCCCCTTCCTGGCCTACCACCCACGTCCTCAGCAGGTCCTGTGCTCATGGTGGACCAGCTCCTGAACCCCTGTCCCTATACGTACCTGGACATCCCGGTTATTGTTATAGAAATAGATGGTGAGGCCATGGAGCCCTGCCCAGAACTTCCTGTAATCCTGGTGACCAGAGGTAGAAAGAGAAGCAGGTAAGCTGGCAAAGTTGGACACTTTTGGTATGCTCACTCCTGCCCCAGGGCCTTTGCACTGCCTTCCTGGGCTGGGACCCTAGGTCTTCACAGAGCTAACTTCAACACCAGTTTTGGGTCTTTCCTTAAATGTTACCTGTTCAGGGAGAATGTCCCCACCCACGGCCCAGTTTCTTTCTTTTTTTAATGCAGAATTATTTTTTTTTCCCAGTACCAGGGATTGAACTCATGACCTCGCACTTGCAAAGCAGGTGCTTATGCCAGTGACCTAAATCCCTGGCCCAATGGCTGTTTCTACAGACCTTCAGAAAGGATAAAAAAGATCCTTGGGCTAGGGATGTGGCTCAGTGAGTGTGTATTTACCTAGCATGCACAAGGCCTTGGCTCCAATCTAGCACCACAAAAGAAAAGATGAGCTAGGTGTGGTAGTGCATACCTACTATCCCAGCACTCTGGGAGGCTGAGGCAGGCGGATTGCAAGTTCAAGCCTAGCCTGGGCAACTTAATGATGTACTGAGTCCTTGTCTCAAAGAAGGGTTTTGTAGCTCAGTGCAAAGGCACTGGGGTCAATCCTCAGTATCACCAAGAAAAAAAAAAAGATGAAAGAAGTGAGGAAAAGAGAAAGAGAGAGAAACAAAGGAAAGGAATTTTGATGGGATAAAGGGATCCAGAGCAGCCCCACAATTTATGAAGATGGAGGCTCAAGGGGTGAGTAGAGATAACTTGCTTATAGTGGTGTCCTCAGTCCACCTACTTGTCCACTCATCCATTCCATCCCACTGCCCATCCATCCACCCACCCACCCATCCATCCACCCATCCATCCACCCATCCACCCACCCACCCAGTCATGCAGTCACCGCCTTTCATCCCCCAAGGTCCACCCATGCATCTGCCTAACCTTCACTGCAGGCCTCTCCCAGGCCCTGGGCACAGACCAATAAAGGACCAAGCCCATCATGGGCCTGGACACGGCTGGCCATGACAACAGCCATCCCGAGTCCTCACTACGGCGACCGCAGTGTGGCCAGTGTCCCCAGCAAACCAGAAACCCGCAGAATAGTTTGAGTGCGACTGACGCGGAACTCTGCCACTGCCCCCAGCTCCAGGAAGGTGCCGACTGTGACCCCAGGCAGATTCCAGCTAGGATGCAGCCCCCTCCCTAAGTTTTTTGTGGTTCTGGGGACCAGGGTCTTCGCACTGAGCTCCACCCCCAGCCCTTTTTATTTTTTATTCTGAGACAAGTTCTTGCTAAGTCATTTAATTTCCCAGCCTGGGCTCAAACTTGAAATCTTCCTGCCTCAGCCTCAAGAGTGCGAAGGGTTACAGGTGTGCGCTACCACGACCAGCCCTGAATCCTTGCTCACTCGGATGTACACACATGTCATCATACATTGGTGACACTGTCAGTATCTGACCCGGCTAAATGTAGCCTGGTTACATTTCCTGGTCCCCATCTGACATCAGTCCTGAGTTTCACTCCCAACTCAGATTCGCGGGGTTGATTCTGGATTAGGACGAGGCGTGGGGGTCGAGGGGCTTCTGACTCCCCTGAGGAAGCCCCCACTCTTCCTCATACCCAGGAGATGCAAAGAGGCGAAGACAGAGCAGAGTGACGCAGAGACAGCCGGAGGCTGTGAAAGTGGTCGCAGTGGGAGAGGCAGAGACACAGAGACAGACAGACAGACAGACAGACGTCCACAGTCCTCCGCTGCCCCCAGCATGTGCCCTGCCCGTTCTGCACTTCCCTGACCTCCCAGGCCAGAGGGGAAACTGAGGCCCAGAGGGAGGGCACGGCTGCCCTTGGCTGCCCAGCTCCCTCCCCCACCTTACCCGGTCGCCGGGCCCCTTTTTCTCCAGAAAGCTCTCGTGATAGTGTGGAGGCTGGGTGGCCTTGCCCTTGGGGACCCTGGGTGGGTTCAGGGCTGAAGCCATGGCCGTCGGGGTCTCAGGCCGGCCTCTTTCCAGCCGCCGTCCTAGTAGGGCCAGGAAGCTGAGAAACAGGTTCCCAGGGAATTTCCTCTTGCTGTCAGCTGTCACCTCCCCTGCCAGCACTGGGCGGGCACCAGGCCAGGGCAGGTCCAGGGCTCCTTGGGAAATCCCCTCCGGAAGGGCTGGAGCTTGAGGGAGGTGGCACAGGACAGATTTAAAGCGCACACACACACTCATGCACACACATACACAGACACACGCACACACAGCAAAACATGAAGACTGAGTGCCGTGTATATGTGAGAATAAGGTTATATCTTCAAAGATGTCGTCCTGGGATTTCAAGACAAATGCTCTAGGTTTCTGCATGGATTGGGGACACTTGATTTTTTTTTGTTTTTTGAAGGATCGAGGAATGAACACAAAGCCTTCTCACTGAGCTACATTCACAGCTCTCTTTTTTGCTGTCTGTATATTAGGTTTTTTGGGGGTTGATACTGGGACTCGAACTCAGGACCTAAGGCTTGCCAGATGGGTGCTACGCCACTGAGCTAAATCCTTGGTCCCCCATACATATATTTTAGTTTCTGAGACAGGGTTTCATTAAGTTGCTAGGTTGCCAGGGCTAGGCTCAAACTTTTGATCCTCCTGCCTCAGCCTCCCAGAGTCCTGGGATAACAAGTATTTTTCTCCATGCCTGGCTCAGGGCAATTTATACACCTGTTAAATCTAATAAAACTCATGGCAGGGCCAGGGGCTTAGCTCAGGAGCACAAGTGCCTGCCTGGCAAGTGTGAGGATGTGAGTTCGATCCCCAGTACCGAAAACAAAACAAAAAAAATAAAGTACATCACAGGAGCAGGCTAAAGTGCCGTAAGTTGTCAGTGAAAACACAGGGTTTTATTTGTCAGTGCGGGGGGGGGGGGTAGCCATGGAGGGATTGGAGCAGGAGAGGGAGGTGGATCTAGTGGCGTCTTAGGAAGATCCCTTTGGGGCAGGGTGACAGACAGGACCGGTGAGTGTAGGCTGGAAAGAGCTGAGTTCTGGCTGAGGATTTATAACGCAGGAGACCAAAGTTAACAAGGCTGTGGAGGAAATTCCCTGTGGCCTGTTTAACTGGACAGCTTGGTTCACAGGACTGTAACCCCGCACTCTGGGAGGCTGAGGCAGGAGAATTTCCGTCAGTTGGAGGCCAGCTTGATCTAACAGGGTGACCTTGTCTCAAAAAGCCAGCTAACCAATCAACAAAAGTATAAAAGGACTGAGTAAAAAAGCCCTGGTTTAATCCCAGTACTGGGAAAAAAAACAAAAACAAATTGGGGCCTCGGAGCCCCCTCCCCGATATTCTGTTCCCCTCTCTTCCACTGACTTAAGTCTGGAGAAACCCCACCCGCCTTTGAGGACAGCCTTTGTCTTGTCTCAATCCTGGGATGTCCCCGCCCCGCCCCGGGGTTTCAAGTCTGCCAGATACTGGCTACGGGGGGAGTCCCGGCCTCGGGGCAAAGAGCCCAGGACAGAGTCTTAGGACAGCAGCCAGGGACAAAGGCCGGAGCAGCGATGTCCCGGCGCGGGAGTCATAGAACCCCGCCCCCTTCCCCCGCCCGCCAGCTGGACCCGAGGATAAATCTTCATCGGGAGCTTATTGGTTGGTTGAGAATGAGACCAATTCCTGAACTTGATTGGATGAGTGGGGCCAGAGAGACTCCTGATGATTGGCCAATGTGAACGACTGCCCATTGGCTGATTCTGAATCCAGCAGACCCGGCCGTTTAATCCTGATTGGCTAAACGTGAAACCGCGTGCTGTCCCGATTGGTTAAAGGTTGAACTCTAATTGGTTAGCAGATTCTTTTATTGGGCAATTATGGGATTAAATTAGGGAATGGGGCTGCATTTAACCCTTTAGAGCCGGGTGTGGTGGCTGTAACCGCAGCGCTCAGGAGGCTGAGGCTGGAGGATCCCTTCAAATTCGAGGCCAGCCTGGGCTAGTGAGTTCAAGGCCAGTCTGAACGACACAGCGAGACCCTGTCTCAAACAAAAACAAAAACAAAAAATAGGTTAATCCTTAGAGGCTGGAGCTAAACTAGGGCACTTTAGACATTGCTCTTGGGGGTGCTTTCCCACTGCACCCCGGTCCTCTCCCCAGGGCCGTAGTTTCTCTGATACCAACGGCCGAGCCTTGTGACACACGCGCTTCAGTCTCCCCACGCATTCTACTCTCCAGTCCTCAGCTGTCGGCTGCAAACTAGTAACAAGTGGTCTCTGGTGGAGCCTCCAGACCCGGTTTCCCGCTCATTCCAACAGGCTGAGCCCTCACGTCCCGACCCCCGGCTGTTCAATAAGTGGCGGCCTGGAGATGGCGCCACGATATCCTCACGAGCCTGGAGGTCTGGGGCCTCAGTTTCCCGCTCCGGGCCCCCACCACCCTCCATCAGCTTCCCGGAGGGTCCCTCAGGAGCGAGCGCGCGTGCGCAGCTCCGGGCCTGGGCTCTCAGTCCCCCTCCGCCTCCCGGCGGCGGCTGGTGATAGCTGGGGTGTCCACGGCGGGGCGGGGCGGGGCGGGGCTGGGTCGCGGGGCCGGGTCACGTGACCGGGAGAACGCGCGGGGTGTGGGGCGCGGCGGCCATGGCGGGTGCGGGGCCGGCGGGGAGTGGGGCGCGGGGTGTGGAACCCGGGGACCTGCGCGGCCCGCTGCAGCCTGGCGGTGTCCCCGCAGCTCCTGAGCCGCTGTACCCTGCGGGCGGCGCGGGCGACGAGGCGCCGGATGAGGACGAGGAAGAGGCGGAGGCTGAGGACTCGGAGCGGCCGCAGGCGGGCGCGGGCGGAGGACGCGGCGCGGGAGGCGTTGGGGCAGGCGGCGGTGGCGCGGTCGGCGGGGCCGCGCTTGGGCTCTGCGGCCCGCTGGGGGGCGCGCTCACGAGGCGCGCGGTCACACTGAGGGTGCTGCTGAAGGACGCGCTGCTGGAGCCCGGCGCCGGGGTGCTGTCCATCTACTACCTGGTGAGCGAGCACTGCGCACCCCCTCGGATTCGGGCAAGGGGCAAACCGAACCCCAGAGCTGTTGCTGCAGAATGAGCCCCTATAGGAGGAGGAGAAACTGAGGCACGAATATCCAGGCTGCACGGAGGTCTTCTGGGTTCTCCATGGTTGCACAGAGTGCCGCATGCCAGCGTCTCGCAGTGGTCCGCGCCTGTCACCCACCGCTCCGAGGGGCTGAGGAGGAAGATCTCAGACTTGAGCCCAGCGTGGCAGCGCAGTGACCTAGCCAGAGCCTGTCTCAGAGTAAACTTCGTCAAAAGGCCTAAGGGTGTAGGACCTTGCTTCAGTGCCCCATACCGACACAAGAACACACAGTGCACCATTTCCCAAAAGAGAAACTGGGGCAAAGAAACAGGGCCACCCCCACGTAGGGCCAGCTGGTGACCCATCTGTGACTGCACTCAGCTCTCAGTAGTTACCCCATGTATAAAATGGGATATTTTTCTGCCCAGGACCCTTGCACAAGCATTACATGAGTAAAGCATTCAGCAGGCAGCTATTTCCCAGAAAGAGATTATAGGGTGTATTATTATTATCATTGCGTTTTTTTTTTTTTTTTTACTTTGAGACAGGGTTTTGATAAGTTGCCCATGTTGGCTTTGAACTTGCAGTCCTCCTGCCTCAGCGTCCCAGAGTGCTGGGATGACAAGTCTGTTCCACCATACCCCGCTGCTTGTTACTTAGCTTTTTAATTAAGCATCTGCTGTATGCAAGGCTGGGTGCTGGTGTTGCGTTCACCGCGGGAATCAACAGACCCCGCCCCCATCCTCAGGGGAAGAAGTTCATTGGAGACCTGCAGCCCGATGGGAGGATCGTGTGGCAAGAAACCGGGCAGGTGTTCAACTCCCCCAGTGCCTGGGCCACCCACTGCAAGAAGCTGGTCAACCCTGCCAAGAAGTCTGGCTGCGGCTGGGCCTCCGTCAAGTACAAGGGCCAGAAGCTGGACAAGTATAAGGCTGCCTGGCTGCGGCGACATCAGCTCCACATCCCCATAGCTGTGGCTGATGAGGTTTGTCTTCCCCGATTCACTATTCAATTAGGGGTGCAGGGCTGGACACAGTGCCTCCAGGACTGGGCCAGAGAGTAGGTTACAGCTGAGAATAGCTCATGCAAAGGCCCTGGGGCAGGATGGAGCCCCATGCAGAGCAGGAGCATCGAGGTTGTGTGGCTGAAGCAGAGGGAGCAGGGGGATTAGGGGCAGAGGAGAGGAGAGGAGGGGGCTGCAGGGAGGGCTTGGGCTTTGGTCCCAGGGAGGTGGGAGTCCGGGAGGTCTGAAGACAGAGGCTGGAGGGACCTGACTGTGCTCATGGCGCCCTCTTGTGGCTACTGTGGGGAAAACGAGCTGTGAGGGCGAGGTTTGAAGAGACCTGAGGACCCAGACCTGGGATACTTGAGAGGAGAGAGAAGCTGGAGAGGTGGGAGGAGGGGACACCTGCCTGGCCGGACACTACTCTGACAGTGGACAGGGGTGGATTTAGACCCAAAGAAGTCACAGCTGCGGGACAGTGGGAAGAGAAGGAATTGAAGGATGTTCCAATAATCCCTGCAGCCTGGAGGAAAGTGGGGGGCGAGGGGGTCTTGCCGCTGAGGTTCTGTGCTGCCCCCTCCCCCACCAGAGCCCAGCCAGTGAAGCGGAAGAGGAGGAGCTGCTGATGGAGGAAGAGGAGGAGGAGGTGCTGGCCGGGGTCTCAGGGGAGGACAAGAGTCGGAGGCCCCCTGGGAAGGGTCCCACGGAGACTGCACAGCCGGGTGAGGGGTGAGGGCGGGGAGTGGGACCAGGGGGGACAGGAGGAGCTAAGATGGACTTGATATCTAGTTCAGACTGGTTTTGAACTCATTAGGTAGCCCATACATATTCGAGATCCTCCTGCTTCAGCTTCCCCAGCGTTGGAATTTAAACCCTGTGCCACCATACCTGGTTTCACTGCTTTATTTTTTTTTAAGGCTGCTTCTGGACATTCTTCCCTCCCTTTTCTTGAGTCTCTGTCCTTTGATCTCCAGAGTGGGCTGGGGAGACCCTGCTTTTCTGACATTGCTTTTCTTCCCTCTGTCCCCTCCCCAGAGGCCACACCCCCAGGGAAGCGGGCAGAGAGTAAGATTCCGGTGCCAGTCCGCTACTGCATGCTGGGCAGTCGTGACTCTGCCAGGTCAGATGTGCCCTGAGCTCGCCCCACCCCTGACCCCCTTGGGGTCCTTGCTTGGTGTCAGGGAGCAAGGGTGGGGTGATCATAGAGCCTTGGAACCCCACAGCTGCAGGGAGGGGCAGAGAGCAGGCAGGGAGCTGGTGTAGGGGGTAGGGGAAGAATCTGGGGGTTCCTGAGGCTGTGACCCTCCTGCCTCCTGTCCCAGGAGCCCCCACACCCTGGTGGAAGTGACGTCCTTCTCAGCCATCAACAAGTTCCAGCCATTCAACGTGGCCGTCTCCAGCAACGTGCTGTTTCTGCTGGTAGGTGACCCAGGTGCCAGCTCATCTCTCAGTTTTGGGGGGCAGTGGGCTCTCAGGTGGGAGAGAGGGAAGGAGGGAGGGGGGCTTTGCTGCTCTCTGAGAGCAAGAGAATGCATCTGCTTCCTTTGCTACCATAAGCAGTCAGTGCTCAGAAATGTTAGTAAGGCTGAAATGCAGGTGAAACCTTCTGTAAGCCAAATTCAAAAGTGTTTATTATGACCCCTCACTGAGCCAAAAGCTCTCATGGGTCTGTGGTACTTAGCAGGGATTACTCATGGTGATCGCAGGAATGTAAAGGACTCGTGGCAAAGAGATGTGTCAAAAATGGCATAAGATTGATGTGTTTTGAAATTTTTTTGTTGTTCTTGAAATAAAATGGATTTGGAGAAAAAAAATGTTAGCAGTAAGCAGTAGATGTTCAATAGCCATCATTGGTAAGAATAGGTGTACAAGAAATGGAGGAGAAGGTGGGCCAGGCTGTGCGCGGGCAGGAGGCTGAGCCTTGTTCCCCTCCCCACCTCAGGATTTCCACAGCCACCTGACGCGGAGTGAGGTCGTGGGTTACCTGGGGGGCCGCTGGGACATCAACAGTCAGAGTGGGTATTTGGAGCCAGGTGGGTGGGGTGTCTGGGGCGAGGGTGGACGCCTGCTTCTCCCTGCACAGTGCTCACGGTGCTGAGGGCCTTCCCCTGTCGGAGCCGGCTCGGGGATGCAGAGGCCGCGGCCACCACTGAGGAGGAGGTGAGGGGCTGCCCAGGAGGACCAGGGGGCCAGCACTGTCCTAGCAGTGAGTGTAGTGTCTGCTTGGGCCCCTGCCAGCCCCGCAGCCTGGGGCCTCACAGGCCCAGTGGGTGACATTGTGCTAAGCAATCTCCACCTCCTTTTGTGACATCTGCAATGTCCCCTGCTGCTCAAGTCCATGCATGGTCACCATGTCTCTTTCTAGTACTGGCATTGACCCCAGGATGCACTGCCATGGGGATCCCCACCCCTCTTTAAAGTTAGGCCTTACTGAATTGCCCAGGCTGGGCTCAAGTTTGCAACCCTCCTGCCTCAGCCTCCCAGAGTCCTGGGATGACAGGCGTACGTCAGGGTGCCAGCTTTTTTACCTTTCAAGCCATGGTCCTGCGATTGCCCAGCCTGGCCTGAGCCTGTACTCCTCCCGCGCAGCCCCCCTGCCCAGGAGCTGAGATGACGGGGGGTGGGGGAGTGCCAGGGCTGTCCCCGTCCTGGGACGCTGCGGTGAGAGCAGTGCCTGGCCTGGCACGTGGTCACGCATGTCCCTGTCCCCAGATCTACCAGAGCCTGTTCCTGCGGGGCCTGTCCCTGGTGGGCTGGTACCACAGCCACCCGCACAGCCCGGCGCTGCCCTCGCTGCAGGACATCGATGCGCAGATGGACTACCAGCTGCGGTTGCAGGGGGCCAGCAACGGCTTCCAGCCCTGCCTGGCCCTGCTCTGCTGTGAGGCGCGGTCCAGGGCGTGGGAGGGGGTGCTCGGCAGGGCAGCTGGCCCTGGTCCCAGCCGGCTCTCACTGTCCACCCCCAGCCCCCTACTATGCTGGCAACCCGGGCCCTGAGTCCAAGATTGCACCCTTCTGGGTCATGCCGCCTCCCGAGGTAGGGGGCTGCTGTGGGGGCAGGAGGGGTGGGGCGGGCTGGGGACGCTGGTGCTGGGGTCTGCTGGGCAGTGGCCTGAGCGTCTCCGACCCTCGCCCCACCCCTCCAGCAAAGGCCCAGTGACTACGGCATCCCCATGGACGTGGAGATGGCGTACGTGCAGGACAGCTTCCTGACCAAGGACGTCCTCCAGGAGATGGTGCGCCCTCCCCTGGCACAGGCGGGGCTTGGGGGGCCCCCACCACCACTGTCCAGCGTCCAAATAAGAGATGGGGGTGCTTTCTGTGACACCCAGTTGTGCAGTTCTTTTTGTTGTGTTTTTGAGGGGCCGGGGGTGGAACCCAGGGTCTCACGGGTTAAGCTACGGCTCCACCACTGAGCAGCATCCCGCAGGCGGCCTGGGCATCTTTACCAGCCACACAATGTTTAAAAACAGAAGCTGAGGCTGGCTGTGACGGCTCACTTGGGAGGCCGAGGCAGGAGGGTCACAGGTTTGCGGGCAACCTGGACTACATAGTAAGGACTTGTCTCAAACCTCGCGAAAAACAAAAAAACTCGAAGCCCAGACTCATTCAGTGAACCTCGCAGTCTGGGGGCTGTTAACTGCTTGGGTTGAGACTGGACCAAGGGGCCAAGGCCCTGGGGTTACAGTGCAGACCTAGGGATGCCCTAGCATGTCATCCTGCTGGAGGGAGTTGGTCTCTGGCCACTGTGGGCTGCAGGGAGGGGAGGGAGCCAGGAGTCCGTGTCCTGTCACGCAGATGCTGCTGGTGGACTTCTACAAGGGTGCCCCCGACCTCGTGAGGTTCCAGGAGGCTTGGAGCCCGGAGCACAGCTACCTTGACAAGCTCAAGGTGAGCTAGTGGTGGCCTGGACACCCAGGATGCCCAGGGCCCGTGTGGAGGGATGGGGAGGAGGGAAACGCAAACTCTGGCCTGTGGCTTGGTGGCAGGGCGGGGCTCTGCAAGCCAAAGGCCCCAGCTCCTGTCCCTGGCACCAAGCGGAAGCAACACTGGGAAGCCCAGGGCTCCTGACCGCTCGGGACGTTCCGGGCTCGCCCCTCTGCCCTGCCCATGGGGACTCACTTCCTGCCTGGCTTTCAGACAGCAGCTGGCTGGCTCCGCAGGGGGCGGGGCGGGGTGGGGGGGGGGCCCAGGCAGAGCCCAACCCCAGCCCTGCTCCTTCCAGATTTCCTTGGCCAGCAGGACACCCAAGGACCAGGGGCTGGGCCACGTGCTGGACCAGGTGTACAGCGTCCTCAAGCAGGCGGGCTGAGGCTCGGCGCCCTCCTCACCCGTCAGCCGGGGTCTCTGGGTGACTGTGGCTGCTGTCTGTGGCCATCGCCACCCTGTGTGACCCAGAGGCTCTGCTAATAAAGAACCCAGGGCAGCCAGCAGTGTGTCACTCGGGTGGGTGAGGGCCCCTGCACAAGCTGAGGCTGAGGCTGTAGAAAGAGACATTTAATACTTCTTTTTAAAAAAGTCAGGAGTACACTTCGGCTCACCCTGGACTGTAGGCCAGGTTGGGGTACACACCCCATGTGACGGAGGTGGGGGTGGGGGGCAGGCCGGAGTCCGGATGCCAGGGGCTGTGTGGGTCCCTGGTGGAGGGAATGTTTGATGGTGGCCAGCCCAAACCCCCCAGCTGCTGGCATTTAGAACAGGAGAGGGGGCGGAAGCCAGTGGGGGTCCTGTGGTGTGGGAACCCCGTTAGCCCGCCTGCCTCCTGGAAGAGCCGTGGGTCCCAGGTGACAGGGCTGGCTGCAGCTGTGGGAGGAGGAGGTGCTGGCAGCTGGAGCCTGGGGACACTCGCTTTCCAGAGCTCCTGTGCGTGACCTTGGGGGAGAGGCTGGACCGTGGTCCTTGTAGCCGATGGCATCAGAGGGGTGGGAGCTGGCAGCCACGGGTGGCTGGTGCAGGCTGGAGGTCAGGGGGCCCCGGCTCCCCAGGAGAGGGTGAGATGCAGGCAGGGCAGGGGATGTATGTGCTTGGGGATCCCCTGGGGGGCTGTGGCCCATCGCCAGCAACGGGCTGGGAAGAATCAAAACCCCAGGGAGGCAGCCAGGCAGGGCTGGGCTGGTCAGCCACGCCCGCTAAGGTGGCAGTGGCCTGGAGGCCCGGGGAGGAGGTTAGTGTTTCCATGAGCACCTTGGGGTGGGCCGGCCGTCAGCTGCGCCAGTCACTGGGGCAGCGGCACGAGCACCTGCACATAGCTGAGCGGGAAGAAGCCTGACTGGCCGTGCAGCATGCCCTCGTACCAGTTCTCGTCGATCTGGTTGGTGAGCGTGATGACGTCGCCCTCGTGGAAGCCCAGTTCGCCGTCGTTCTCAGGCTCGAAGTCGTACAGTGCCTTGCAGCTGGGCTGGTCCAGGGGCGCTGGGGGTGGTGGGGGGATGTGAGGGTGCAACTCGGGCCGCAGGCAGCGTGGGCTGGGAAAGCCTCCGCCACTGTGGCAGGCACCCACGTGGCTCTCAGAGGGACTGGGGCTGCGCAGGGCTGCGGGGGTCACCTCGGGTGACCAGAGTCCTTGGGACAGGGCAGCCGCAGGCTGGAGGCTCCTGGCCTTGGGCCCCGAAGCTCCTCCCCTGCCGACGGTGCAGGCAGGAAACCCCAGCCTGGGAGGACCCACGGCCACAGGGGGACACTCACGCATACTCCTGCTGGGTGTCCGGATGGGCTTATTGTCAGATCGGAAAGACGACGATGACGACGACGACGGTGGCGGAACTGCGTGTGATCAAAACAGAGGCAGCTGACTGAGGGCTTCTGGTCCCTGGAGTCCTCCCCTGGGCAGCATGGCTCTGGCCACCCCACTGTCCCGCCCCGTACCTGTGGCCTTGGGGGCCGGGGCGCAGGAGAAGCCCCCGTTGGACTGCTCAGGCTCTCCCAGGTCGTAGGGTTCGCGGGGCTTGGGCTTGAACTCCCGCCGGGGGCGCGAAGAGGCCTCCCGGACCCTGCAGGGGAGCAGGCACGGTGTGAGTAGTGCAGAGCCAGGGGACACTGGGTGAGGGGACAGGGCTGAGTGGGCCTGGGGAGGGATGCCGGGCACCGACATGCGGCGCTTCCAGCCCGGACCCTAGCCAGTGGGCGCTGTCTCAGGGCCGGGTGATGCGGGGGAGCCCCTGGGGTCATTGCTGGCTCCGAGTGGCCCCGAGGGCTCAGAGGGACCAGGCCTCTTCTGCCCACTCTGGGCATGGGCCACCAGGGGGCGCTCACCGGCGCTTGAGCTTCTCTGCCAGCTCCTCCAGGATCTGCACGGCCTGCCGGTGGTAGTCCAGCTGCGCGTCCACCAGCGCAGAGAGCTGGCTCACCTGCTCCACCTGCGGGCGGGAGCGGCGGGCTGAGGGGCGCCCACCCGGCCCCGGCCCCCGGCCCCCGGCTCCCCAGCCCGGCACGCACGTCGGTCTCCAGCAGGTTGTGCATGCTGGTCTCGGCCACCTCCTTGGACTCCTCGAACTTCTCCGAGGCCTGGCGCAGCTCCTCGTCGGGGATCTTGCCCTGCCGCTTCTTCTTGTAGTCGAAGTCCAGGCGGCGGCCCTCCAGCTTCTTCAGGTGGTGCTGCAGGCGGGCAGGCGGGCAGGGGCCCGGGTCACCAGAGGCCTCTCCCCGGCCCTGGGGCCCCCCTGCCCCTGGGGCCTGTGCAGGGCGGCACCTGGATCTCCTTCAGGTCCTTGTCGCACAGGTTCTGCAGGGGGTCGATGAAGTTCTGCTTGACCTCGATGTCCAGCGAGTCCTTCACCTCCGCCAGGCGCTTCATGGACTCCCCCGCGTCCAGTAGGGCGTCCCCTGGGGAGGCACAGCGGTCACGGAGAGTGTGGCCTGGGGCCCAAGGGCACCGTGGGGGCACAGCCCTGCTCCGCTCACCAAAGTTGGACTCGCCACCCAGCTCCCGGCCGTGGCGCACCATGCACTCGCCCAGCAGCCCCTCGGACTGCGGGTAGCCGGGGCTCTTCACCTGGCCCCGGATCTTGGACACCGTGTTCAGCATCGTCAGCTTGGCCCGGGAGGCTGCAATGGGACAGGCCGGTGGGTGCCCTGGAGCCCTTCACGCCCCGCCCCGAAGCTCAGCCCCAGGAAGCAGGTGTCCTCTTTGAGGAACCGCAGTGCCTGGGAGGGGACTGGGTCCTTCTGGAGCCGTGAGCCGCCTGTCCCTCCTCTGTGGCACCTGAGTAAGGGGCCTGCTGCAGCACACAGCGTCCACTCCTTGGCGGGCCTGGGGGCAGGACAGGGCAGGTGGCCCCTGCACACTTGTCCC
Source organism: Hydrochoerus hydrochaeris (assembly GCA_004027455.1). Taxonomy (NCBI): domain Eukaryota; kingdom Metazoa; phylum Chordata; class Mammalia; order Rodentia; family Hydrochaeridae; genus Hydrochoerus; species Hydrochoerus hydrochaeris. Next base: position 17,075 of record PVLA01013886.1, on the reverse strand, counting down.
AAGTCAGTGTGGGAAGCCAGGGTGCAGCAAGGACAGCCTGAGGGTGCCTGTGGCCCACCTCACTCCTCACTCTGGTGACACCAAAGTTCCTCAAGGACATGGGTGACCCAAGGACCAGGCGGCAGGCTGGCTGGCTCCTACCTGGGTTGGGCTGCAGGTACTCGATGGTCCTGACCAGCACTTCTGCCACAGCCTTGCTGGTGACATCCACCTTCTGTGGAGATGGGGGCCCGTGTGTGGGTTTCCCTACCCGGTCCTCACAGCCCCCCACCTGCACCCCAGGGGGCTGGGCTCCTCCTCACCTTCTCCATCTCCTTGAAGTCATCGTCCAGCTTGGTCCCTTCGGCACCCCCAACCTTCTCGCTGACCAGCTGGGGGACAGAAGGGGGGACACGTGAGCAGGTGGAGGCCGGGCGGGCAGGAGAGCTCTGGACTTGCCAGGGACAGCCTGGGTGGCACTGGGTGACAGTGCGGGTGCACCCCGTGACCCTGGCCCCACGTGGGGACAGCTGAGAAGCTGAGGGTCCGAGGGTGCCAGCACACAGCCTGCTCCTGGGTCTGCCGCGCCTGTCCCTGTGGCTGTGGGACCCCTAGGGGTCCCCAGTGCCTCTGACTCTGTCTTGAGTGCTGTCGGGAGGTGTGACATGCCTGAGGGGACCAGGCACTGTGACATCCTGGGAAATCACCCGTGGGTAGCACCCCTGCCCCAACACCAGAGGCCAGAGCAGGAGCGTGGGGTGTCACACACAGCCAGTGCCCGAGCCCCAGCATGGGCACTCGAGATGTGCCTGCCGGTCTGTACCTGTCAGGCTCCCAGCCTGGGGGCTGGGAGAGCACCCAGAAGACAGAGGAAGTGACCAGAGGAGGCGGCAGAAGCTGCTGGCCTGCACCCCCTCACTCTGCGGGGCGGGGCTCCTCTGCTGGCCCCTGCCCACCAGTCAGCACCCCTCCGGCCAGCAGCACTTGGCTCAGCTGCACCCCCTTGGCCAGGTCCACAAGCGACAGAGAGGGCTGCTGGGCCAGCCACTCGAGGTGGGAAGGAGCAGCAGGAGGGGATGCTGAGGCCAGCTGGGATGCCTCCTGTTCGTGCTGCAGGCACCAGGAAAGGCCCTGCTGAGGTGTTCCTGGGTGCTGTGCTGCGCTGCAGGGACAGTTTCACTTCCTCTGGCTGTGGCGAGGTGGGGTTCCTGGGAGGGCGGCCCCCAGGAGACCGGGCTCTTTCCGTAAGAGGCCTGAGGCCGGGGAGTGCAGGCCACAGCACACAGGCATGCACAGAGGGGCCACTGCTGCAGGTCCCGGGGACTTAGCCCTCCTGGGCCCAACACCTTCACGCTGACCCCCACCAGGAGGTGGGTAGTGGGTACCTGGAGATGGCTGGTGGGTACACACAGCTCACAGGCAGGCACCAGGAGACAGAGGGCTGTCAAGGCAGCACAGTGACAACAAAGAAAGCATGTGGGGTTCTGTATGGCAGCGTGGGCTGCCGTCCTAGTGCCCAGGAAGCTGAGGCGGGAGGGTCCACAGCTCCATCTCAGCCTGAGCAACCTAGCAAGACTCTTGCAAAACGAGAAGGGACAAGAGCTGGGGAGGTAGCTGTGTGCAAAGGTCCTGGGTTCAATACCGCCGGCAAGAAAAAGGATGGGGTGCCTGGGCATGGGGCTCTCCCGGGGACCAGGCCCTCAAGAGGACCACAGCTGAGCAGGATGTCACACGGGTTACAGAAGTACCCGTGGGCCCCACATGGCACGAGGGGAGGCCAGGGCTGTGGGCTGGGAAGGCTTCCTTCCCCAGGGAGCAGCCACACCGTGGGGACAGAGTCTGCAGGGCCCCCCAGCAGGGCTCCCGGGGGGCTGAGCAAAGCACCTCCTGGGGCCAGCACGGTGGCTGCCAGTAGCCACTGACCCACGGAGACCAGGCTGAGCCTGAATTGCTACCACAAAATCCACACACGAGCCAGGCCTCCTGTCCCAGGACACACACAGCCCAGGCCCAGTGCACCAAGACATGTCCCCACCCATGAGAGCCGAGGCCGACTCGAGCTGGGCGTGGGGAGCACTGCCCTGCGCCTGGGACCTTCTGGGCCAGCTCCTGGCCTTTCCCATGGGCCGGGGCTGCCCCACAAGGCCGAGCTCTTGTCTCTCATGTCACACCTGGTGCTTCAGGGACCTGGGAAGGGCGTGAGCCCGAAACAGCGCCAGGTCTTCATCCCAGAGCCTGGGACCTGGCCACACTGGCTGGGCTGGGTGTGGCTCCATGGTGAGCGCCTGCCTGTGGCCCTGGACTCGGCCTGCAGATAAGACCAGGCCGAGAAGGTGGCCTGATGGAGCCCTGACACGGCGGGGAAGAGAAGGGCCGAGGGCACCAAGACCATGCAGGGTGGCAGGCAAGAGCAGTGAGCCCAGGCTTTCCCCGGGGACCCAGTAGCATCTCCATTGGCCACTTGGCAGTGGCAGAAGAGGCAACCTGAATCACCTGGAGTCCCGCTGGGCCTGGGGCTGCCGCCAGTGGAGAGGCTGGGAGACCGACTCAGCAGGACAAGGGAAGGAAGGGGGCTAATTTCGCCTGGTGAATGAGGGGTTTAAAGAGGCAAGGCACACCAGCACTGGCTCATCCTCCCAGGAGGCTGAGGCAGGGAGATCGCAAGGCCCAGGCCAGCCTGGGCGACTCAGTGAGAGGACCTTAAAATAAAAGGTGGGCTGGGTGTGGCTCAGCGGTGAGCGCTTATCCTGGGTTCTGTCCCCAGCGCCTCAGGAAGAAAAGGGAAAAAATACTGGTGAGAGGATTCATAAGCCGATGGAGACCCACGTCAGGGCCATGCCACCTCACTCCTCAGGGACAGCTCAGCTCCCAGGTCCTTGTCCTCTCCAAGCCAGTCCTGCCCCTGGCCTGGTGACTTGACCCATAGGCCCCTCAAAGGCTGGGACTGAGTCCTGATGCCCACACACATAGGGCATCTGGAACACACACCATGCCACTTAGCTGCCACACAAACCCCACTGGGGGAGACTGAGGCACAAGGAAGCCAAAGAACTCAAAGGCCCCAGGGCCAGGTGAGTGCCCTGTCTACCCTCGTGTGCCCCATAACCGAGGCCTGAGTGCCACCTGGGGGTGACAGGGCCTGTAGGGGCAGCTTGGCTAAGGGCCACAGGGTCATCTGGGGTGTTCCAGGTGGCTGAGCCACCCTGCAGGTGGTGAGCAGGGTGGGAGATGGGGACACAAGCTGCCTCCCCACCTGGCACCTGGGAGCAGCCTTTCCCAGGCTCCTTTATAGTCCTCCCCTGGCCACGAGGCCCCAGAAATCAGCTGTCCGGGACTGCACTCTGGTTCCAGATGTGAGAACGCCAGCAGGGGCACTGCAGAGACACTGGGTGGTACCCTGGGCTCTCCAGGAAGGAAGCCCAGTAGGTGACCTGCAGGGACATCATCGCCCAGGAGTGTCAGCCCTGGCTGGCGATCCATCAGTGGCCCCTGAGTCAGCGGGATCTGTCCAGAGCTGAGCCACCTGTGTGTGGGTGGCCGAGGAGAGGCCTGCTGTGGGCGTGGTGGTGACAGAGGAGACCCCAGCAGTGTCACTTGAGCCAAGGGAACCTTCTTGCCCCAACCACTGGGTATGACAGGGTGGAGCCTGGGCCTCAGCCCATGGAACTGTGGCACTCGAGGACCCTGTGCCATGGCTTTGTCCATTCCGGGTTCCTGTAAATACCTGGGAGCTGACTGACACGTGGCACTGTCTACTTCTGTCATGGCAGGAAGTGTCCTGGTATGGTACAACTTCGGGTAGATCCTGGGGACCCACACGGGTCCCTGGACATGCTGGCCTCCTTGTGGTCCTGCTGTGCCAGGCAGCTTCTCCCTCCCTGTCCTCCAGCTCCAGGCTTAGAAAGCAGCCTTGGAGGACAGCAGCGGAGAGCCGGTGAGTCAGGAACGGGAAGAGGCTCCGAAACTGCTTCTCAGGGGACCCTAACCGGCACCACTGTCTCCCCACCACGGGCCCCAGGGGACAAGCAGACCACAGACCCCCGGCAGGGAACCCAGCATTACATGGGAACCGAGCTCTGGCAGCATGAGGACGGGGGTACTGGAAGCCAGGCCACTCCGGCCTGTCCCCCGGCAGCCTGATGACACACTCGGTGCTGGCTCTGGGCTCCCCGTTCCCTGTCCTCGCTTCCCTGCTGCGCCAGGACGCGGGGGCAGGGGCGGGGGGGGGGAGCGGCGGCGGCTGAGTCACACATCTGTGACCACGGGGAGCGGATGGGGCATTTGAATCAGAACTGTGTCACTTTAGACAGAAGTGACTGTGGCAATGAGCCAACATGCTCAGTGCCTGTCAAGGCAGAGTGACAGGCCACAACAGGAAGTTCTGTGTGTCACTGTCCCTCAGAGAGAGAAGACCAGTGTGGTGGCCAGAGGTTGCATCAAGGCCCTCTGTTCAGGCTGGAAAGGACTCCTCAGAGACAGGGTCACCTGTGCTCTCCCCTGTCTCCACCTACCGGCTCTGGCTGGTTCTCGGTGGCCAGGGCTCTGGCGTGACTTCCTGTCACATCTCCTGGGTCTTTCCAAGTGTGCTCTGACTGCATTCTCGTTTGTCCCTGTGTGCTGGCTGGCTTCCTGCTGCTAAGGGCGAGTCTCACGGGCCCAGTAGGTGACTTCCTTCTCCTGGCCCTGGCTGGTCCGGGGCTCTACCTGGAACTAGTCCTCTGGTGGCTGCTGCCCTCACTCCCTAGTCCCTGAGCAGTGCCCACACCCAGCATGGTCAAGGTGGGCAGCAACCCACGTCCTAGCCCTTGGCTTGCTGTGTGGCGTGGAGTGGGCACTGAGCTTGGGAGGCCTGGGAGCTCGTGTGACCTGGGGTGAAGCAGTGGGCAGCAGAGCACAGGCGACAGAAGGGCCATGTGGCCAGGGATAGCAAGGCAAGGTGGGCAGGCGCATCAGCTCTGCCCCTCCCACATAAGTGACTTGGGGAGGGGAGGGGCCAGGCAAGGGGTGGGGTAGGACTCCCCTCTGAGTGGCTGGGTCACAGCCTTGGCCCTCTCCACAGCTCCTGCCTCCGTGGTCCTCAGCCTGGGCTCCTGCAGCAACCCGAGACCCCACATATAAAGCTGGGCACTGGCCTAGGTCTGCCGCCATCATCCCACGTGGGGGTTTCCATCTGAGTTGCCTGGCTGACCCCAATGCAGAGCAATGCTTGATGGAATCTTCCCCTCGCCCATTCCTGGCGACCCAGGCCCCAGGCAGACCCAGAAGAGGTGGGGAATGCAGTGGGGTGGCAGGCTGCTGGCCCCCTGCTACAGGCTAGTCCTAGCAGACACACTTCCATGGACACACAGCAGCACCCACTCACTCACCGCCCGCAAGGAACAGCCAGCCTGCTGGGCACCCTCGGCCACCTGTGTTGTCTGGGTGGCGTCTCCCACCTACAGCCAGCCAGCACCCTAGACAGCCATGAGGGATGATGGCAACAGGACGGCCCCAGGGGAAGCCAGGACCCCAGGCCTCCCACGCCCCCCACTGTTCCTGCACCTCTGACTGACTGACACTTTGTTTTCTGGGCTCAAACTAGAGGGGTGCCACAGGCACCACCAGGCCACAGCCCCTGCTCCTTCCCTGGTGGGGAAGGTCCTGGCCAGGGGCCACGTGGTCAACCAGGCCACAAAGCACTGAGCGGGTGGCCCTGAGTCCCTGTGCCCAAGCCTGGACTGGCATAAAGCCCTGACAGACACCAAGGATGTGCTGCCTGGCAGGTCACACAGGGTAGGGCACATACAGGTATCTCGTGGTGCCGCTGACATGCCCGCGCTGGCCGCGGGTGTGGTTCCTGGGTACTCCCGGCACCCAGGATGCAGGCTTGGTGGGGTCACTGGTTCCGTACTGGGAAATGTGGGGAACAGCTGGACCCGGGACCTGTTGCTGTGTGGTCCCCGAATGCTCTGGGTCTCCCGACCCCGGACACAGAGACGGTGGGAGGCTCCCCAAGGACCTCTGGTCTTGCCAAGGGTCCAGGTGGAAATCAGTCACATGTACTCGGTTTCTCATCTGGGGATGCAGCAGGTGACCCACCTAGCACCCTGGTAAAACCAGCTTCAGAAGAAGAGTTATAAAAAGAAAGCCCCGACCACAAACAAATGAGGCAGCAAGGCCCTGCTCACAGCTCCGCGCAGAGCCCATGGCTGGCTGTGCTTGGCAGGCGGGGGAGGAATGGGGTACCCAGGCTCAGGGGGGCCTGGGGTTTCCAAGAGCAGATCTCCCCCACGGCGGGGCTGACAGGAAAGCCCAGGGGAGGCGACTCTGAAATCCGGTGTCGGCCAGGTGACCTCTGTCCCAAACACCAGGAGCACAGCCTAGAGGCACAGGTATGAGTTCCAACAAGGTGACACAAACATTCTGGTGACCCCAAGGCCAGGATGACCCATCTAACAGCCCAGAGCCCCTAGAACTCCTCCCAATGTTAATGGCTTACCTACAGAGGCCACCTCCCCCAGGGAGCCCTCCTGATCCAGGCAGGAGGGACCTGGGCACACACTGCGACCTCCCTCTTGAGCCCATCCATGGGGGCCTTTGCTCTGGCTGTCCCTTCCACCTAGTCCTTGGGGACCTTCCCAGGCTGGCCTTTGTCCCTGTCCGTGTGGTCTTCACACCCCCCATCTTGCTTGGTCCCAGCCTGTGTACTTCTGCACCGCGCATCAGGACAGCAGTGTCTGAGGTGCTCAATTAGGCACCTACGACCACCTCTGGGAGCCGCAGAGGATCCTGTGCCCCTAAGCCAGTCCCCTTGGGCCGCTCCGGGGGGCTCTGTCCCGCCCACCCAGCCATCACAGTGGCTCCCTTACCCGGGCTGGGGAAGGTTGGGAAACTTCCCTACAGCAGGGACTGAGCCAGGAGGGAGGGTGTGGCTGTACCCTGGGGCCCCTGCTGCCAAGACAGGACCTGGGACAGGGGATCCCCTGATGTGCAAAGAAAAATGGGGCGCATCCTTGTGGCACAGGGATTCTCCCATGCCAAATGGGAGCGCTTGATCTCCTGGCTCCTCCCCCAAACAGATCCTAGGAGGGCCAAGAAAAGTGCCTGAGCCAGCTCCAACACTCACTCACCTGTCCGGCCGGCTCAGGTGAGAGGTGATACGTGGCTAGGGTCAGAGAGACCAACCCATTTCCTGAGACGCGGCTAACACTGGGGAGGTGGGGGGCTTCCCCTCCCAGGCCGGCTAACCAGGCTGCCCCCTGGACTGTCAGGTGGCACCACCCGTCACCAGGCACACACCCTGGTCACTGGCGCTCACCCGCTGAGTGCAGCAAACCTGATGTGAAGCTGGATGTTGGCACTGGGAAGCCCCTGGCACTGACTGCCCGGGGCATACAGGATGAGATAAGCGGAGCATGGAGCCCAAGTGGCCACCTGCAACACAGAGGACAGCAGGTGGCCTTCCCCAGGAACTTGTGCCCAGGTCCGCATGCCGAACTCACCGGCTGTGAGATCCAGGATGTCAACACCCAGCCTTCTGGGTGGAAAGGGGAGCCCCAGGCCACGGGGGAGTCTCTGGACCCTTCCTCTGCCATAGAACCTGGCATTGTCCCCAATGGCTTCTCTGCATTTGAGCCACACCACATGGGACCAGCCAGTGTCCCTGACCCACCCCAGCGGACCTTGTCCCCACATGTCTCCTGCAGACAGAGCCAAGCTGGTCGAGGCGAGGGCCCTGTGCCCATGAGTCACTCAGTCATGGCTATTTGATGAGATGATAACTAATACTCCTGGAGCTAATAAGTAAATAGTGGACGAATGCCCTTGCCCTCAGTGTGTAAGAGGTCAAATTGGGGCTGGCCCGTCAGGTCACAGAGCAGGGCGGGGTCCGGCTGGCTCTGCCCACCACGGCTGTGACTCAGTGCACAGGAGAGCCAGGGGTGGGCGTGGCTCCGCCGCAGAGGGCCTGTCGCTCACACGTGCGACCCTGGCTTCCCATCTCAGTCTCGCCCCACATACACAAAAGGAACTAGAAACCACACTGGCATCAGTTTTGCCGTCTATAAGGCGGGGAGACCAGGGAGGGCCCACTCTGCAGCCTGTGGCCCAGAAAGCTGGGGAGGGCCTTGCCTTTGGCCTCCCATGCGGCACCCGGGCGTCCCGAGAACTTAGGTTTTCCAAGACCCGGGACCCCAACACCACAGCCAAGGGCTGGTTGCACACTGTAGAGCTCGCAGCAGCAGGCCTGCGCCTGGCGTGACCTCGTGTGAGTGCCCGGGCAGAGGGATGGGGCTCCCACAGAGGATACGAAGCCGCGTGTGAAGGAGGGCGGTGGAACCCCAGCTCTGATCACAGCGGCCTTCACCACGGTCCGGGCCCTGGCTCATCGCGCTGCCCTAGGCCTGGTGCTTCGCTGGCCCAAGGCCCTGCAACCTTCCTCTGGGACACTCCCGCCTCCCCGTCCTGCACCGCCAATGCTGTCCCCACCCGAGACGTGGCCGGCACACTGTGTGCCTTGATGGGGGTGGGTGTCCCGCTGCGCTTTGCCAAGACGGTGGCTGCGGGGCAGGCAGAAAACTTGCAGCAGCGCCCTGGGATGGTGATTTCCTTTCCAGTGGCCCTGGAGGTGGCACCCAGGGCCTTCGAAGTAAACTCCATCCCTAGTGCCTTTGTATTTGGAGACTGCTTCTCAGTGAGTTCTACGCTGACCAGGCTGGGCTCAACCCTCTTGCCTCAGCCGCCCAGAGTGCTAAGAGGACAGGCCGGTGCCTAGGGCTGGCTGTGACGTTGATATTTGCTTGGAGGAAAAGGCAGCCCTGTCTTCCTGTTATCACCCCTGTGACAGAGGGTCCGCTGCTGCACTTCCTGCGCTGACAGCAGTGAGACTCAACTCTTACCACCTGACTTCACGGTCCAGTAGCCAGGCCCCGCCCGGCACACAGGACCCACAGACAGACAAGCAGGGTGGACCAGGAGCGGTGTGGGGCTATCCCCACATGCCTGCCACGTGAGGTGCCCAGAGCGTGGGGACCCTCCTCCCTCCATCCAGATCCCAGCCGGCCTCCCGAGCATGCTTCGTGAGTCACCCTGGTGCCGGTCCCACATGGAAAACACTGCTCCCGCCTACGGGCTGTGCCCCATTGGCCTGTTTCAGCCACAGCCGCCACCATGCGCACCTGGGACGCCCTCCCACCCAGGGCTGGCCCGCTGTGACCAGACAGGCTGACTGCCCAAGGTTGAAGTCAGCTGACTGGACCCACCCTCCAAGGCTGGGCTGGTGCATTCCGCAGTATTTATTATTTCTGTGTGCAGGGGCAGGAGAGAGAAGAAAGGCAAGTACACAAGACACTGCACACCTCTAGCTGGGCCTAAGGAGCTGCCGCCCAAGGGGCGGGCACTGAGGCACCCAGGCCAGGCACTCTGAAGAGGCGGGGGAAAAGGGGGTCGAGGCAGGTGGCAGGTGCGTGGAAGCAGCCCGGGAGAAGATTGTATCCTGTCTGGTTTGACACTGGGATTAAGAGTTGTCTGGCTGGGTGTGGCGGTGCACGCCTGTCACCCCAACTACTACTCTGCAGGCTGAGGCCTGGGCAGCCTTGCAAGATGCAAACACACACAGACACGCTCGCACGCACAGGCACACCCCCCCAGTGAGGGCCAGGGGATGCAGCTACTGCTAGCACACCCCTGGGGCCCCAGAGCCGGCCCCTGCCGCAGCATCTGGTGTGAGTAATGCCTCCACTGGATGGAACGGGGCATGAAGCTCAGAGATTGCCCAGCTTTCTGTGTGACAGGTGACTTCCCACCACGGAGGAGAATCAGCACAGGCGAGGCCCCAGGGCGAGGGCACCCTCGGGGGGTAGACGACAGGTGAGGGCATTTGCTGCCCACACACGAACACCAGGCCAACTTTCAAACTGCGATTGAACAGCGGTGACTGTGGTCCACCCCAACGCCGACATCACCAAGGGGGGAGCGCGGGGACTCGGCAGGGCTGACGATTCCGTCCATAGTATCTGAGGTATCTGAGGCAGGGCACACAGCGCTCACTCTTGGCACAACTGCCCAGAGGCAGTGACAGGCCTAGCCCTTGGTAGCCTCAGCCGTCACCCCGAGGGGAACACTCCAGCGACCCCCACCCAGCACGTTGTTGCCGTCTGATGGCCAGTCCCCCCAGGGCCCATGTGTCACAGAACCCATAGGACCAGCTGGCTTGGCGTCAGGGTGTTAGGGGGCGGGGTGTGGCGGGAGGACACTCTCACCTACATGCACTCCCACCAGCATCTGCTGCCTCGCCACAGGCCCGTGCAGCCACGGAGTCTTCAAAACTGAGGCAGCAAGCCCTCTGCTGCTCCCCTCACTCTGCCAGGGGACCCTGGACTGAACCCAGGGCTCCAGCACTGAGCTATATGTACCTCAGCTCTTTATTTTCTGGGGCTGGGTCTCGCTAAGTTCTAAACTGTCAGGCTAAGCTCAAACTTGAGGGCCTCTTGGCTCTGCCTCCCGGAGGACTGGGCTGCCAGGCCGGCGCCCAGCTAACTCCTGCTCAGGGCTGGAGGCCTCTGGTGCAAGCTGACTCAGACTGCTCACAGCCGGGTTCCCACAGGCCTCTGCAGTACCATTTTTAGCGGTCATTCCGTACCTGACCTGCCGTGTGTGCTCCTGCGGAAGATGCCTTGGATCCACGCAGCCTGACCTCCTGGCCAGGAGCTGCAGGCGCCATGCCTGGGGCCATTCCCAGCAGCAAAGTGACCACCCACACTCATAGCTGTGTGCAAAGCAGGGCAGCGGGCAGAGCCAGAAGGACGCCACTCAAGGCCTGAGAACTGAGACAAGGCAACTGTGTGGCAGCCCTGGCGGGAACCTGTGTGAGTGACACATTGTCACTGCCCAGTACACTACTGTGACTGAAAGGGCCTGGATATTGTCAGGGAAAACTGTGGGCGAGTGGGCGCCTCTGTGGGCCCCAGAGGGAGAAGTGACGACAGTGTGGTCCCCCGCCTCCCCCAAAGCTGCCCACGGCCACCAGGCTGAAATGTCATGCTTTACAGACACTCCATCACTTGATACCTGCCAGCTCTGGGTCCAACACTTGCGGTCACCCAAACCCAATAGCTGGTTTTTTCTAGGCCATGCTGCTGAAAGCCCGTCCAGCGACATGAAGGAAGCCACGATCCAAGAGACTCCCAGGCATGTGGCCCAGATGGCTACAGAACGGCTGCTGCCCCCCCCATTCAAAACACCCCAAATGTCACTGGCAGAATGTGCAGTCCCTCAGTGACAGGGAGTCACAGATTGGGGAATGAACGCAGGGCAGGAACTGCTATGACCGGGACTTGCCCACGAAAGTGAGAGAGCGTGCTCCCAGCCACGGCACCACCAAGCGCCGGACCGTGGTGTGGGCTGGGCCATCCACACCGGCCACTCCTCACCACACTCCCGCATGCTGGAAAAGGGGGCTCCTGCGGGACCGGAGACCCTTATTTTCCTTTTCTTTTTTTGTGTTTTGAGACAGGGTCTTAATAGGTAGTTCACGCCGGTGACCCTCCTGCCTTGGTGATGACAGGCGTGTGCCACCATCGACGCCACTCTCTGTTCTGTGTAGCGGGATGGACAGTCCTTGGTGCTTTCCTGGCGTTTGCACACCTTCCAGCCACAGGAGACTGAGGCTCGCCAGGAGCGGTGTGACCACTGGGCGGCAGGCAGGCTAGGGCTGCCCCTCACAGCAGCAAGCCCACACCTGTCCCGGGCAGGAGCAGGCCGTGAGGGGCAGAAGCAGGCTGGGGCTTTCCTGCAAGGAGGGTGGGGGGCGGGGCATTCCCAGATGCCACCTGGCAAACCCGCTGGGCATGATGGCAGCCAAGACTCCTGAAGGAGGTAAGCCCTGGACTTGACCAGAGCACAGCGAAGGGGCAAGACACCCAGTCTTTGGGTTGTCTTTTCACGTTCCTAAAATAATAGTGCCAAGTCTCCCCCTCAAGAAGCATGAAGGATGGCCGGGTGTGGTGGCACACGCCTGTGATCCCAGCACTTGGGAGGCTGAGGCAGGCAGATCACTGTGAGTTCTAGGCCAGCCGGGGCTACAAAGTAAATTCTAGGCCAACCCAAACTGTATACTAAAACCCTGGCTGCAGAGTACAGCACTGGACACCAGGAATAAAGAAAAGGCAGCTTACACAGCGCAGCATGGGAGGTGACATGGGGACAAGCCTACAAATCGCATGGCAAGAACGCTACTCCCACAATGCCCCAAGCTGCAGCTCTCACCAGGAGACCAGGTGGCCACAGCTGCTGTCTGGACAGTTTCTGACCAGAGCGCAGGGCAAGGCTCGGCTGCCTGCTGCACAGCTGTTCGCTGTCCAGTTACTACACTGATAACAAGGACTTGCACCGAGATGCCCCGGGCCCCGGTTCCTGCAGTGCTGGGAATGAACCCCAGGAATCCATGCGTGCCAGCCAGGCTCTACCACCCAGCCCAGCCCAGCGCGATCCTATCAAAGACCTCGGACGGAGCAAGCTTGTCAGTAAGTTGTGCGCACAAGAGCCTGGGAAGGCACGAGGCAAGGAGCCCTGGTGGTCAGTTCTGAGATGTGTGGGAGCCACCGGCGGTGGAGGGTTACATGCTAGTGTGACAGGCTGAGGGGAGGGTGGCCAGCAGGCCAGGGTCATGTGCCAGGGACTGTCACGTCTCAATACGGGGACAGGAGATGCAGGTTTGGAAGGCACATAAAGGGAGGATGGGGGTAGGCCCGGTGTAGGGAGTAGACCCAGGGACAGGATGGGAGGTCAGCAGACGGCCCCAGAGGGACGAGCAGAAGGGCTTGCAGGGAAGGGCAGAGAAGAGCCAAAAAACAATGTTGGTGTGGCTGCAGGGGGAGCGGGAAGATATGGGTGCTGGGCAGAGGCTCCGCTGCAGACAGAAGGTCTGAGAGAGACCAGCTGAGGGCGCAACACGGGCTACACCGGAGTGACCCAGTTACAGGGAAACCTGAAGCAGGGAAATGTCCGTTTGTGTGCAGGCTGGCTAGCAGCCCTGGGCTCACCTGAACCTGGCCACATCAATGATGAAGGGAGACGGATGCCCCAGCTCTGCCAGAGGACTGGCCTTCTCCGAAGGCTGCAGATTACAGATACCCCTGGAGGCCAGTCGGGCCCCAGGCACCCCCGCGGCACCCCGGGCATATCCCAAGCCAAGGGGAAGGTGCTCTCAGCTTTTTGTTTCCTTTTTTTTAAAGACTAGTTGAACTTGTTTCCTACCAAATTCTTGAAGGACTTGTCAGCTACCCAATTTCCTGGAGCACTGTCCACGCCTGAGCTACTACCAGGGACACTGCAGGAAGCCATGTCGAGGCTGTGGGTGCACAGATGAGCCGTCCTGTGCCCACCCTGGCAGGACACAGCCACAGCTGGTGAGCCGTCAGCCTAATGGGATGCAGGCTTGGCACCAGCATCAGGCACAGTAGTCTCAGGGCGCACCTGATACGGGGACTGGGGTGTGGTGAGAGGCCTCAGGGCCAGTGCTGGGCAGATGCAGACAGGTGAGAGGAGAACAGGGCCAGGCCTGGAGCGGGAAGCGAGAAGAGGTACCTCCCAGCCATCAGGAGGGAGGGGGCGGGCACTGGGCAGAGCAGCCTGACTGCTCATGTCACCTGTGAAGGGTGTGGGCTCCAGAAGGTCCTCAACAACAGGGAGGAGCCTGAAGGCCAAGCCAGGCTCTGGCCTTCCTCCAGGACCAGCGCTCCCAAGGCAACCTGGGGCAGGCCGAGGGGCAGGCTTGCACCAGGGCACAATCTGAAACTGAGGCAGGCTCTCATGGCCCTGGGGACTGGGAGACAGCAGGATGAAGGCAGAGGGGCACGGGCCAGCTAGGACAGACCCCGCCCCTGACCTGCCTCTGCCTCAGCGGCACAGCATCTAACACGGCTCGGACGCTGTGTACCCACAGTGCAGGGCAGAAAGGAGCCCGCCCGGACGGCCAGCAGCTGCGGGGTGCTGAGTCAGGGCTGGGGAGGAAACAGCCGCCCTGCTTCCTGCTGCAGCTGGGAAGTCTGTATGAGGCGCAGTCAGCAGGTTTTGCTAGGAGCTGGACAGAAAGGATGAATGCACCTCCTGGGGAGCCTGCGTGCATGGGGGTCGCAGCAGCACCTACCCACCCGTCCGCAAAGCCCAAACCAGGCCCTGCAGGGAGGGAGGGAGGGAAGGCAGGCGGGAAGGGGCAGACAGGCGGGTGTGCAGCCCCTACATCCCTCCCCCAGCTTTTCAGGATGGCCGACACCGACACCGGGCAGCCAGCCAGCAGGGTGACAGTGGGAGAAGGAAGAACTGGGCAATGGACCTCCCCCACACCAGGGCCAGGTGGGCTGGGCCTGGAGTGCTTCCGCCAGAAACCTGCTCAGTTTAGGGGAGCCCGCCCACCCGAGGCGTGGAAAGTGGAAACAGAAGGCGATTTTCCGTTCCTCCTTCCAGGGCCCGCTGCAGGGCCAAAGCCAAAACATGCAGCTGCCGCAGAAACCCTGTCGGGGAAAGTGGGCCGCAGGTACAGTTGCCCCGATCAGCTCAGTCGCAGAACCCGGCAGTGAAGGGAGCGGGGAGGACACGGCTGTGCCCTGCATCCCTGGGTTAGAGGCCGCTGGAGACACAGGCCATTGGGCTGCGGCCGCCGGAAGGATGCTCCCTGAGGAGCGACACGAATGGACGTGTTATGTACAGACTAACAAGGGAGGGAGAAAACGGGGTGCTCGGGTCTCCAAAGGCACTGGGGACCAACTAGAATGGTGCTCACCCCACCGAAGGCGAGGCAGGGCAACAGGACATTTCCCCAGGGGTCTCACCAACCGAGGCCTTGGTGGGGCAGGGCTCTCAATGATGGGACAGTTCCCAGTTTCTCTTTTGGTACCAGGAGTCAAACTCAGGACCTTGTGCTTGCCAGGTAGGGGCTTGTGCTGTGGAGCTGCATCCCTCGCCTCCAGCCCTCAGTTTCTTAACCCAAACAGGAAACACTTCAAACCCCGCACCTGGCGGGCTATAATTAAGCTCACAGGGCCCGGTGCTAACACACCCAGGTAAGCGGGGATCGGCTCCTGTGGCGCTGGCCAGTCCTCAGGGAGCTCAAGGCTCTGGCTTGGCCGCCCTCAGCCCTCACCTTACCTGTGGCCGAGTTGGGGCAGTTAGTTACCCAAGATGGAACCAGAATGGGCTGGGGGCGCAGTTCAGGGGCATGGCATGGGAGCCATGTCCGGGGGCTTTGGCCTGAATCTCCAGCATTACAAAAGAGAAGAAAGAAATCAGAGTGCAGCGCAATGGTGGACCCTGCCCTCAGCACTTGGCGGGTGAGGTGAGACTCAAGATTGGGGCCCAAGCCGAGTGTGGTGGCACAGGCTTCTAACCCCAGCATTTGGGAGGCTGAGGCAGGAGGATTGTTGGGAGTTCAAGACCAGCCTGGGCTACAAAATGAGCTCGAGGCCAGCTTGAGCTATGTAGTGAGACCCTGTCTCAAAAAATAAAGAAACAAATAGCAGAGCATGGTATCACACGCTTATAATCCCAACACTTGGGAACCTGAGGGAGTAGGGTGACAAGTCTGAGCCCACCCTGAGAAACTCACCAAGACCTTGCGCTTGCCAGACAGGTGCTGTGCTACTGAGCTACAGCCCTGGCTTTTTTCCTTTTTTTTTTTTTTTGGACAATAAACAAAGTTTTTCAAGTGCTGAGGACGTCCCTCAGTTTTAAGGTTCTGGGTTTGATCCCCATAAATAAGTAAAACAAATACAATATGATACAATGAAAATACAAAGGGCAAAGGGTGTAGCTCGATGCTTGCCAATTGTGCAAGAGGCCCTGGGTTTATCTCCAGTACTGGAGGAGAAAAAAAAGAACAGAGATAGCAGTTGGCTGCGAGGGAGGCAGACAGCCTGGTTCTCCTGACCAGCCCAGCGACCAGCCCAGAAATGCAGGAAGGAGGCCTCACATCTCCGCGCTTCCCCAGCTGGCCTGCAGGCTGCAGCGCAGGTGGGAGACCGGGACACAGGAGGAGAGCATCGGGTTAAGGGTCACGAGGAGTCAGCAGATGCCACACTTCCCCGGGTCAAGTCATTCCTGCAGGAGTGGACTGGGGAGACTGTGAGGACTAACCCCTCAAGCCCGTGCAACTGGCACCTTCTTAAGGGACAGGGTGCTCCCGGGGGACAGAGTGCTTGGTGCAGCCTGGGATATCCACCCTGGCCCTCTTGCCAGACCATGCACACAGGCACCACACTGCGGGGAAAGAGTTACAACACATGTATTTTGGGGTCTTGGCTGGTCTCGAACTCGAAATGATCCTCCTGCCTCAGCCGCCTGAGTGCTGGGATGACAGGTGTACACCGCCATGCCCGACTTCTTGTATTTTGGTATCTTAACATCACTGTGAGCTGGACATGAAGGTAGGGGAAGCTGAGACTGGAGGATCGCAGGCTCGAGCCTAACCTGGGCAACTTAATGAGTTAGTGAGACTCGGTCTGAGTTTGATTCCTGGTACCAAGGGAAACAAACAAATAAATAAATAAATGAAAAGGGCTGGAGACGTAGCTTTTCATTCTGTGTGAGTCACTTCACAAGCCAAGCACTTTTCTTGGAAAGCAAAGGCGAAGCAAGTCTGCAGAATGAGGTCTAAAAGTAGGTCTGCGCAGCCGCAGGGTGTGTTCAGCGCGCACAAGGCCCTGGGTCCCACCCGCAGCTCGCTCCCATGCTGGAGCGCGCGCTCCATCTCTCTCTCTTTCTCTCTCTCTTTCACACACACACACACACACACACACACACACACACACACACGTCAAGGCAGCAGCATTTGGAGTGTTCTAACACACCAGCACTGCTCAGGCTGCCCCTTTCTTTTTCTAGGCTGGAACCCAAGATCTTCAGCCTCCAGCTCTCCCTTGAACCCTGCCTCGCCCAGGAAACTTTCGCTTGGTGCTTGCGACCCTGGGCCTAGAGAGCATCACGGGAGCAGCTCACCTGAGGGCACTCGCCCAGCACGCAGGAGGCCCCAGATTCCATCCAAAGCACCCAAAAGAAAAGGAAAGAAAACAAGAAAACAAGCTGGAACAGTCCTGAAGTCTCCTAGCTCAGCAATCGGATGTTTC
>PVLA01013885.1:0-33973 GCA_004027455.1 Hydrochoerus hydrochaeris | reverse complement strand
ACAACCTAATGGTCAATCTCAAGCTTCTAGAAAAAGAAGAGCAAGCTAAACCCAAAGCTCGTAAAAGAGAGGAAATTGTAAAGATTAGAGCAGAAATCAATGCAATTGAAACTAAAAAAAAAAATACAAAGAATTAATGAATCAAAAAGCTGGTTTTTTGAGAGAATAAACAAAATTGACAAACCCCTAGCTAACCTTATTAGCTAGAAAGAAAGAAAAAACCCAAATACTCACAATAAGAACTGAAAAGGAACAAATTACTACAGATCCCATGGAAAGTCAAAAGATCATGAATACCTACTTTGGCAATCTCTACTCACACAGAGTGGAAAACACAGAGGAAATGGACAGATTTCTAGAAACATATGAAATACCAAAGCCCAACCAAGAATATATAACAATTTTGAACAACCCAATATAAGCTTTTGAAATTGAAAATGTAATTAAAAACTCACGAACAAAGAAAAGCCCAGGTCTTGATGGATTCAAGCTGAATTCTACAAGAAATTTAGAGAAGATTTGATGCCAACACTCCTTAAACTCTTCAATGAAACTGAGAAGAAAGCCACCCTCCCTAAATCGTTCCTGAGGCAAGTATTACTCTGATATGAAAACCATAGAAAGATCCAACAAAAAAGAATTATAGATCAATCTCACTAATGAATATTGATGCAAAGATTCACAATAAAATACTGACAAATAGAATGCAGCAAATCATCAAGAAGATTATACATCATAATCAAGTCTGGTTCATTCCAGGAATGCAAAGATGGTTTAACATTTGCAAATCAATAAATGTAATACAACACATCAACAGAGCCAAAAATAAAAACCACATGGTCATCTCAATAGATGCAGAAAAAGCTTTTGATAAAGTCCAACACACGTTCATGATAAAAACCCTTTAGAAACTTGGAACACATGATGTCTACCTCAACCTTATAAAGGCTATTTATGACAAACCAACAGTCAACAGTATATATTACATGGACAAAAACTGAAGGCTTTCACTTTGAAATCAGAAAGAAGACTAGGATGTCCATTATCATCACTCCTTTTCAATATAGTTCTGGAAACACTAGCCAGGGCAGTCAGACAAGAAAGAGAAATAAGAGGAATAATGATAGGAAAGGAAGAATTTAAATTATCACTATTTGCAGATGACATGATACTCTATATAGAAGACTCCAAAAACTCCATTTAAAGACTACTACAGGTAATAAACAAGTTCAGCAGTGTAGCTGGATACAGTGTCACTGCTCAAAAATCAGTATCATTCCTGTACACACACAAAAAAAAACTTACTTGGAGATAAATTATGGAAATATTGTCCTTTACAATAACATCTAAAAAAATGAAATACTTAGGAATCAACCTCACTAAAAATGTAAAAGACCTATGTGCTGAAAATTATACTATATTGAAAAAGGAGATTGAAGAGGATATTAGGAAATGGAAGGATATTCCTTTCTCTTGGCTAGGAAGAACAAACATTGTGAAAATGGCCATACTCCCAAAACAGTTACACAGATTAAACGCAATGCCAATCAAAATACCATTGACATA
Source organism: Hydrochoerus hydrochaeris (assembly GCA_004027455.1). Taxonomy (NCBI): domain Eukaryota; kingdom Metazoa; phylum Chordata; class Mammalia; order Rodentia; family Hydrochaeridae; genus Hydrochoerus; species Hydrochoerus hydrochaeris. The sequence goes on along the minus strand of PVLA01013885.1, from coordinate 32,407 downwards.
CCTCACAGATCTTGAGAAAACACTCCTAATATTCATTTGGAAACAGAAGAAACCTAAAATAGCAAAGGCAGTTCTGGGCAACAAAGGCAAGGCAGGAGGCATCTCAATTCCTGACTTGAATCTATACTACAAAGCCACAGTGATAAAATCATCATGGTACTGGCAAAGAAATAGATCTGAGGATCAATGGAACAGATTAGAAGATGGAAGCACAACTAAAAAGATACTCAGCCCCCTGATATTTGACAAAGGGGCTAAACATGTCCACTGGAAGAAGGATAGCCTCCTTAAAATATGGTGTTGAAAAATTGCCTCTCTGCATGCCGAAGACTGAAAATAGATCCATGCCTATCACCATGTACACAACAAGTCTAAATGGATCAACGACCTAAATATTAAAACAGAAACACTAAATCTACTGGAAGACAATGTAGGTAGATATCTTAGAGACATAGGGGTTGGCAGAGAATTCATGAACAAAGTGTAAACTGCATGGGAAGCAGTTAACAAAGAATCAACAACTGGGATCTCATATTATTGAAAAGTTTCTGCACTTTAAAGGAAATCACCAAGAGTGGAAAGAAAACCCACTGAATGGGAAAGAATGTTAGCCAGCAACCCCTAAGAAAAGGACTTATATCCAGAACATATAAAGTTTGAAAAACATCAAGCCCCCAAATTCAAAACCCTCTCCAAAAATGGGCATCTGAGATGAACACACAGTTCTCAGAGGAAGATATATAAATGGCAAATAAATACATGAAGAAATGTTCACCATCACTGGTCACTTGAAAAATGCAAATTAAAACAACATTGATATTTCACCTTACTCTGGAAAGAATACCTGGCATCAAGAAATCAAATGATAACAAATGTTGGCAAGGCTGCAGGGAAAAAGGAACACTGCTCCATTGTTGGTGGGAATGTAGACTGGTGCAACCACTATGGAAGTCCATATGGAGAATTCTCAGAGGGCTAGAACTGGAAGTTCCATTCAATCCAGCTATTCCCTTCCTGTGTATTTTCCCAGAAGAGCTGACGAGTTTATATCACAGTGATATATGTGCAGCCATGTTCATAGCAGCACAATTTGTAATACTTAAATATTGGATACAAGCAAGATGCCTATCAACCACAAAGTGGATGAAAATGATGTGGTATTTTTATACAATGGAATATTACTCAGCTATAAAAAGGATGATCTTGAGGCCTTCATAGGTAAATGGAAACAACTTTAACAATTTAACAATTAGTTAAATAAATAAGAATTGTATTTATAAATATCACATTGTGTCTTTAGTGTAAAAATTAATAAGAAATGTAGGACTAATAAAACGCAAAATATACAATTGCTATTGTAAAAAAGAGAGGAAATGAAAGTGCCCTAAGGGATATAACTGCATGTATGTTTGAGTGTGTAAAATAGATGACCATTTTGCTGAATCTTTGTTTCATCTTTGAGCAGAACTGTTTGCAGTCTCACTGTTTGAATGTCTACTATGTATCCTTTTATTTTGTAACTTGAACAACTATATCTGATATGACAATATGTAATTTATTAACTAGTGATTTCTTAGTGCTTTTTCCTTTCTTTTGAAATTCTGTATAGTTGCTTCCCTTTTTTCTGTTTTCCTTTTTAAATAAAAAAATGTGTAATTGCTCTTGTAAAAAAGAGAGGAAATAGGAAGTGCTATAAAAGATATAACTGCATGTATATTTAAGTGTATAGGATTGATAACCATCTAAGTTCTTGTTAGATCATTGAACAGAACTGTTTGCAGTGTCACTGTTTGAATGGCCACTTTGTATGCTTTAATTTTGTAATATTGAGCAACTATTTCTAAAGGGACAGTATGTAATTTATCAACTAGTGATTTCTTACTGTTTATCTTCTTTTTTGAAATTCTGTATTATTTAAACCCTTTTTCTGTTTTTTCTCTTTAAGAAAAATTTTAAAAATTATACTTTTTAATATATATTAAATATAAATTTTAATAAAAATTAATAATTTAATATAAATTACATTGGATCATATTTTTCCCAAAACAATTAATATCACAGCAAAATCTAACAAATTTTATGGGTGAAAAGAGATCTTCCATTTTTGTTTTGCATGGAATTTTAAAATTATGTAAAAGATATAAATAATTATGTACATTGGACTTTCTGGAATCTAGTGACTGATGACAAATTACTATTTCATTCATTCTTTTTATGTTTGAAAACCATGAAAATTACCATGACAATATTATGTTTAGAATAAATTATTGATTAAACAGCTGAATTCAATATATCTATTGAATCAAATAAAATACAAATTTGTCCTATGTTATTTTTGCAATAATTTCATTTATGCCCAACTAACTTAGTTTAAATTGAAAAACATGAATTAGGGTGATATTTAAAAATATATTGATTACTGGAAATATATAATATGATATAAAATTATAGGTTTATTTTGTTAAAGAAAGCAAGAAGCTACTTAAAAGATTCCCTTTGGTAAAACATGTAGAATTCAGATATAAAAAATAAATAGGAAATAATACAAATCTTTTCGTCAGTGTGACTAAACCAAGATTTCTGTTAAACATGGTTGACAGATAAATTTCTGTTTGCATTTTTTGTGTACTGAAAGAGAGGACAACGTATTTTCTGAAAAAAAAAATGACATAATCTTTCCAAAGGCCTAAAATTGTTCTGTTTCTTTGTATTAGTTCAGGGTGGAATAGACAGTTCTTTTTTCATTAGTACTTATTGAGCTTAAATTTCTGACCTTAATGCAGACAGTTTCTGGTGTTCGTAAGTTGTGTAACCTCTGACAGTGTCAAAGTAAAAATTTTATTTATGATTATAGCTACAATTGATCCTTAGAAGCTAAAAAACAATGTTATATGTAAGTAACAATTTCTAAACAGAAACAGCATCTTGGATCTCTGTATAAAATGAATTGTTGGGAACTTTGACATAATCTTGTTTTCCCAAAAACAAGACCTTATCAGAAAATAATCACCCTTGAATACCTGATATCAAAACTGCCAGCCCCCATCAGCCCATCTGTGCCTGACTTGTGCCACATTAGCTATGAAGCAAGAGAACCGTGGTGGTAGGTGGGACGATGACAGGATAAGTGGAGCTGGTGTTTTTCATCTGTGGTTTTCCAGGCTATTTTCTGTCTAGGTAATATTTTCAGGGAAACAAGGAAGTAGTATTTGGGTAATTTAATTGAAAAGCATTTGGGATCTTTTATTTTTTCTAATGTTTTTCTTTTTCATGTTTTTAAAAATCCCTGCCATAATCATCATTTCCTCCTTTTTGTCTACTTTGGGTGCATTTTGTTGTCTTCACTAGTTCCTCAAATTAGATTCCTGGTTGCAATTCATCATTATTTTTTATGTAAGAATATATATATATTCTTTTTATACTTTAGTATTTTTTTTACTTTACTTTAGTATTTTTGTTTGGCTATATTGCATAAGTTCTGGCATTTTTACTCATCTCTATATTCTTATTTGTCATGATTATTTTCATTTATCTATTGGACATTTACTGTATATGATCTATTTTAATTTTATTTTGCTTGAGATACAAAGTATAAAATAATTTCCTTTGGGCCATGTTAATTGCAACTTTTCAAGAACAGGATAATGTATGTACAAATGTTTTTTGCATTTGTCAAAAATACAGTGCCCATTCTTGTTTAGTGGATTTCTAAACTTCTTATTGAGTGATGTATATCTTGCTTTCTAAACCTAAAGAGAACTACAAAAGTCTTAACTAAAGCATTGTAATAACATCTGACACCTTGTTATGTTAATTCTGTATCTTTCTTTTTTCCAACAATGTTTGAATATTTTGAGTTTCAAATATCTACAAAAATTTTTGAATTCTCTTATTCATTTTTTAAAAGTGCCTATTATGGCATTAATGGGAATTTCAAAAAGATAGAAAATAATCCTGAGAGAATAGACACTTTCTCCATATTGATTGTTTTCACTTACAAGAGAAAAGTCTCACATTGTATTTTGGTATTTATTCAGGTTTCTGCTGAGTAATATTTCAGTTTTAGTACAGAAACATTCTATATTTAATGCTACAGTGTTTACCCACAGATTTATCCTTGATTATGTTTTCTACAAGTGACATTTTGTTTTGTTTTATTTTGCTTTTTGTACCAGAAATTGAACTCATGACCTAGCACTTGTAAGGCAAGTGCTTATGCCACTGAGCAAATTCCCAGTCCTACAAGTGACATTTTCAAAAACTCTGCTTCTGGTGACTGCTCAGAATTACAATAAAATTCAACTTTGCACCTTAATCTTGTATTCTGCAATTTTCTGTATTCAGTTATTAGTACTACAGGTTTATTACCTTTGTTTATCTTCTTTCATTCCATGAAATTTTCTTCAATTTTCTGTATTCAAGTATTAGTACTACAGGCTTACTACTTTTGTTTATCTTCTTTCTGTTATTCCATGAAATTTTACAGGGGTGATTATGCCATTTAAAAATGATTTTATTATTTTCTTCAAGAAAAAAATATTCTTTTTTCCTTTTCTTGCCAAAATTTTCTTTACAAAATCATCAGCACAATGTTAAACACAATAATAAGAGTAAATAAACTGCTTGATTCCTGAATTAGATATAAAATTTCTAATCATTCACTGTTAGGTATCTTTCAGTTATCTATATCTATATATTTCAGATAATCACATAAGTGTGCTATATGTTGCTTGTCAAGTTAAGGAAATTTGTGGACCTTTTTGTTAGGAATGAAAATCTGATTTTGTCAAATGCTAGGTTTTCTGTCTGTTTTTGCCTCCATATGTATAATCTTCCAATCTTACTTCTTAGATTTTGAAATAGTGACTTTCATACATGGATTATGAATGTTTACTCAATCTTCCAGTTCTGAGACAAACTCATTTGAACTCAATATATTTTTATAACTTGGTAAAATATACTTATGAATATATTATTTAGGAATGCTTGGTTTTAATTGCATGGGATAATTCCTGTAGTTTCCTAGTCTAAGGAGTTGGTTTACTATTATCTTATTAATGTAAGGTTTTTTCCATGGGAAGAATTTTCTCGTAATTTTCCTGTGGAAATAATGTATATCGGTATATGTTATTTCTTTAAAATTGAGTAAAACTCACCATATTTGGAGCTAGAAAAATCCTGTGTACTAACTGCCTCATATTTATTCTTGCTCTCTTGGAGAAGGCATCTTGTCCATTGAGTGATTATTTTTAGAGAAAGTACAGAAAAAGTCATTGCTTTCACTTCCTCTTTGTATCCCTCAAATACTCCCTCAACATTTGCACCTTACCAGGCTCATTGTATTAAAAGGCAAGATCTGCCTATTTTTAAATACCAGATTTAGAAAATTATATTTTTACTCCATAATTCAACTATTTCTTATCTTTAAGGTTGTCAGAGAAATTTAAACGAAAAGGAAACCAGAAAGAGTGAGATCGCGTGGAAGTATTCAAAAACTCACAAGCTATAAAATATGTTCATCATGCATTATAAATAATAAAATTAGATATTTAATTTATCTACAACTATATATTTCAGATAATCACATATAAATAATTGCAAATTGTGATTACATACTGTGACCTATTTTGTTGGGAACATGAAGTGAAGATCTATGTTACAACTAGAGTTTTAAAAACACATTACATACCTTGGGCTACTTGTACTCTTAAAATACTTTTGAGATCCTCAATTTATGAAATTACTGGGTCTTCATGAATTATTATAACTTAGGAAGAGTGAATATAAGACATGGAATTCCAGCCAGTATATATTTTGCCTGATTCAATACACTTAATATTCACAAAGCTATCAGATATTAATAAATTCATATTCAAATGGAATTATACAAAATAGGTAAATGTTCTTTGCACTCTAAGTTTAGAAAGATAATTTTGTCAGGTTAGAGAAAATGTGTGACAGTTTAATAAAAAATTATTTTGTTTATGTTCAATGAAAGGATTTTGTTAATTATTCTTTAGCACATGTAAGAAAATAATTATGCATTTAAAATTGATAGAGTCTATGTGTTTTTTCAATTCTATTGGAGTATGAAATAGTCGTTTTTTTTTTAAACAGAGAATAAAACCCAACAGGACAGAACAAAGCCAATCAGAACAGAACAATGTAAGCAACACAGCACTTCACAACAAGACAAATGGATATTAACAGTAGCTACCATAATGTCTCTTTCTTTGAAATAGTTGAGCATAGCTTTACACACAATAATATCAAACCTAACAAAATAGAATAAAAGCATTCAAGAGAATGAAACTATAACAAGGAATTCTGAATCAAATAACAGAAAATGAACAATGGCTTCTATAATATCTCATTTTCCATAAAAATTTGTTTATACCATCATACATGTTAAAATCCAATAAGACACAACATGATAGCACCAATGGTAATAGAAGAACAAAAGCAGGGTAGGAATTCAAAGCAAGATGATATTAAATCAGCAATGGCTGCCATATTGTCTTGTTTTCTTCAAAGTAGCTGTTCACACATAATAATATCAAACAAAACAGAATAAAACCATTTCAACCAATGAATGAAAACATTATAAGACTTCAAAGCAATGTAATGGGGAACCATGATTACCATAAAATCTTATGTATTCTTACCATTTCTTACACTAGGGAGACTATACGATATTTATACACATGAGCTTGATTTATTTCGCTTATGAGTATGGACTCAAGTTGCATCCATTTATTTATAAATATCTCAATGTGATCATTCTTTATAGCTGAGTAGTACTCCATTGTATAAAAGTACCACAAGTTTTTAATCCATTCCTCAGTTGATGGGCACTCAGGTTGTTTCCAAGATCTGGCTGTTACAAATTGTACTGCTATAAACATGGGTGCACATATATCACCGTGGTAAGATGTTTTTAGTTCTTCTGGGAATATGCCTAGGAGTGGAATAGCTGGGTCAAGTAGGACTTCCAATCCCAGACTTTTGAGGATTCTCCAGACTGACATCCACAGTGGAGGCACCAGTCTACACTCCCTCCAACAGTGCAGAAGAATTCCTTTTCCCCCACAGCCTCTGCAGCATTTTGTTATTGGTAGTTTTCTTGATCCTGGCCATTCTTTCTGGAGTGAGATGAAATCTCAGTGTGGTGTTAATTGGCATTTCTCTGACTAATGAATAAATACATGAACATTTTTTCATGTATTTATTTGCCATTTGTATTTCTTCATCTGAGAACTGTGTGTTCATCTCGGATGCCCATTTTTGGATTGGGTCTTTGAATTTAAGGGGTCTGATTTTTTTAATTCTTTATAAATTCTATACATAAGTCCTTTGTCTGAAGGATAGTTAACTGAGATTTTTTTTCCAGTTTGTAGGTTTTCTTTTCACTATGCTGGAGATTTATTTCTGCCTGCAATAGTCTTTGCAAAGATAGATATACATTCACCAATCATCTAACTCAACTTCCTATTATTGGTAAAAATATTTGCAATTATTTTAGATGAACTCACAACCTTTGTCTAATATAAGTAAAAATTCCATTTATCAGATTAAGATTTTATATTTTTCCGTCATGTTTAGCATCTGTTCAACACTATCCTTATTTCCTAAATATTTTACTAATTTTTTCTAGTTTCATAAAAATATAATTGAGAAGGCTTGGGATTTAGCTAGGCAGCATAAGTGCCTGCCTGGCTAATGCAAGTTCATGAGTTCAATCCCTGTTACATTTTATACATATATTTGATAAATTAAAAATTACATTAAAGGTTTATAATTTGCTTTGATATGGTTACATTATGAGATAATCATTACAGCAAAGCAAATAATGTAGTCATTATTCACCTAGCTAGCATTATTTCATATATTTACTAAATAATTAAAACACAAAATCTAGCTTCTTTGTAAGTCTACATGTATACAACACTGTTAACTTGTTACGTCGTCGTACATTAAGTCTCTGGAATTTAATTTTCATAATTGATAAGTTGTACACCTTGAACAGCACTTGGTTATTTTTCCTGCCATCAGTTTATGTGTAAGCAGCTTTCTACCTTCTGTTTCTTACATAGGTACCAAAATCCACAATTTCTAAAGAATTCATTTCAAAGAAGGAAAAGCATCCCAGAGCATAGATCTGAGATACTCAAATAACTGGTCAACAGCGCATATGTTAAACCTACAAAAAATGTAAACTGATTTTAGGGGCCAAAAAGTGATGAAATTGATAAGAAAAGTTTAACTCTTTCACTGCTATCGAGATGTGTTCTATAACCGCTTCCTTTTTGGATATTTAGTATGTCTGAGTTTGTTTTAATTCACCATTTAAAATGTTTAAATGCTACTCTGTCATATTCCTTCTGCTCTATAGATACAATAGCTTGATGAGATCTCCCAGCAGTAAGTAAAAGGCTTGATATCTCTTTCTCTGATGGGACTACTGCAGGATCAGTTTTCATGAGTTTTCCAATCAGGACATTAGCTGAGATCTGTCTCGTGGGCTTCTTGATTTTCCTTTTTGAGGCTCCTCTTTCTCTGTTGGGGAGAAGAATTTCAATATTTCAAGCTTCCTTTGCCCAATGTTTCTCCAAATATCCTAGGCACTTGTTTCTTTTCTCCATCAGGCACTGAATCCCTAAGTATTATAAGGATCTTTATAATTTCTTTCCCCTGAATACCCAACTTTTCCCTCCATTTCCTGTTGTCAATTGTAGGAATTTATGTTAGAAAGGGAATTGTTATTTACTATCACTACTTTTTTTTCCTTACTTCTTCTGCATTTATACTTCCAAAAAATAATCATGATTATGATTATTCTTTATTTTAACTTTTTGGAGAAAATACCTATAGTTGATATGTGATTCCGAAAGTCATTTTTTAACACTTCATGGTCAAATAATCAGTTTCTCTTTTCATCAGCATATTCAAAATTGTCTCAAGAAACTGCATAACTTATTCTCTTATATTCATAAATGTGTAGCATACTTTATTGAAAGTCATGGGTTAAATTTATTATGGAGGAAAAATAATCACAAAAAATATTTACTGGCCTTCTGCAAAAAAATTACAATTTATATCCCTGTTGGTGAGATCATTTTGAGACTCACTGACTCCAAGTGCAAATGAACTTTCGTGATGGATAGACTCACACTGTTATGGGGCTGATGGCTTGTTATTTCATTAATTGAATTGTTCTGGGCTTGATGCTATTCTACCTACCCTCCGAGACATCAAGTCTTTAATTAGTTACTTACCCACAAACACATATTTAGCACTCTTAAGTGGGATTGCTTCCTGCTAAATCTCAGATTTTTTTTTTTGATCTGTGGATTCTCACTAGTAGAAGATTTTCCACAGTTTTCTTTGTTCTAAGTCAGAATAAAACATCCAGGAAACAAATGCAGTTTTATTCTTATATGTGTCAGTGCACCATAAATTTAGGGTATAGTCTTCATAAGCAGGATTAATATGTACATCTATCAGGGTTACAGTTATTTATTTTATCTTGCCTTTTTCCCATAGTTCCTTTCCAGACTAGCAATATTTGCAAGATAATTAAGAATTTAAGAATAAAATAAATCTCTATTTACTGCCTTAGTGAGGAGGATCACTAAGCCATTGGGTGTCTCTGGAAGTTTTGGATAGGAATTTTTTTCCTTTTAAACTTTTCCAGTGTATGTGCCCTTTTTTTTTTTATCTCTGAATGTCAAATGTCCATCATATGTAAATTGACTGCATCCCCCAAATAATTAGCTTTCTCATTGTCCTTTCTTCTTTGATCAAATTCACATTCCTTTAAGACTGTTAGCTATGAAAACAAACCCAGATTTCTGAAAATTGGAAGTCAAATGTGAGAAATGAATGAACTGATTTAATTCTAAAGAAGATGGAAGCAGATATTGTCAACAGAAATAAAGATAAAATGTCAGGCAATATGCAAGACTTTTTGAAATCTTAAGAAATTGTTTCTCAAATTATTTCATAGAACTCACTGCATGAGATGACAGAAATATTTTAGGACCCTAATTCTCAAAATAAAGAAAAACAGTGCAAGTGTATTAATTATAAGTATTTTTGAAGCACGTAAGAGTAGAAATGAAACCTTTCAGTTTCCCATCTTACTTTGGAATTGTAGCCTGACAGTATCCATTTTCAGTTCATGGTTGCTGTCAGAGTCACAGGCTATTTCTGCATAGTGTAAATGTGCAAATCTAAACTACATTTAATTCATAAATGTTGGTACATAGGCAAATCTATCTCAAATTAGCAGCAAAGCTATTAAATGTTTGTTATTATCTATGTATACATTTGATAATTTTTAATAGGCCTTCATAAAAGGTGAAATTGCCTGTATAAGGGACAAATATGCTTCAGTGAAGAATGAAATTTAATATATTTAACATTCTGGATGATACAGTAGTTAAAAATGTACAGAATGGGCAGTGATCAGCAGGTGTTGGGTAAGGATGAAAGGTTACCTAGAAACTGAATATAAGTCCTTTGTATACTTACTCTTTCATTTGTTGGTTGTGATTGCTAAAGTTTATATAAGCTCACAAAATTATTTGCATATATTTATACCTACCTTCCAGAATGTTAAACATATATTAGTTTTCTGCACATAAGCTCTCTCTAGCACAGAATTTTTTGTTATTCTCAAAAACATAGCTAGAATTCTATTTTTAATTATTTCTATAAGTAATGCAGCAAAGTAATTTATAATTTTTGTCAATTTTTTTATTCAGCAATTTATATTTGCAATATTTTAAGCATAGTATCTATTAGATTATTGACTTTATTAGTGGATACTTTATTTCTTTCAGAGGTTATTTAATTTTCATAACCTCTAAAGAATTTACACTTGCAAGCTGATTGTCCTGATTCTGTTGAATTTAACAGAAGTCCCTCGATCCAAATGTCAGGAATCACTGAAGAGTCAATTTCAGTTCATAATTCCTTAACAAAGTTCTTAAGAATTCAAACAAGAGCATATAAATTGAACTCAATCGCTGGAAGTTCCTATTTCCACTTAACTTACTGATAACTTCTGAGCAGGTTGAGTGAGCTAATGGAAAGTTAAATAGTCCGAAAGAAGAAAACATGGAGGTTAAATGATCGTGTTTCTTTTTGGCTCCTTTACTCTTGGCTGCCTGCAGAAACAAAAGTACTTTGCAGAAGGGTCACTGTAGGTTAGCTCTGCATTTCTAGATTTTCAACATGGAGGCATAATAATAATTTATCAAACTCAATTCTTTTGAAGTAACCACAAGTAAAATGTACATATTGAAACATTAAAATATTTATTCTATGAAAGAAATTACAACCTAGATTATAAACCAGTATGTAATGTACACACACGCACACACACACACACACACACGATTTATATTTATACTTTGTTTAGGGGTCTGTCTTATGATGACAGAGACCATTTAAGAGGCTCAGTGAGTAAATACAAATTTTAAGAAATGTTAGCAATAGAACATGGTTAATTTAGTATCTTTTTCTTCTTGTTTAATATTATTGCTAAATTGATCAGATGATTTCAGAATATATTTAGTGAACTGGGCAAAGAATCTGTAAAAAAACCCTTTCTTATGAGTAAATATTAGGGCCATTAAAATTATGATAGTCAAATGTGGCGTTGTTTGAATTCTTCACGTATGGATAAAGGTATTGAAAAAAACTGAGAAATGATGAAATATTCATTGACAAGTATATTAGTTTGTCTATTTATTTATTTATTTATTTATTCAGTGGATATGGGGAGCTGAACTCAGGATCTCATGCTTGCCGGGCAGGCACTGTGCTACTGAGCTAAATCCCTGGCCCCATATTTATTATTTAAAATTTATGTGCCGTTAGTTCTGTAGATGTTGCACAGCTTTGTTAGTATTGTTGCACAGTACAAATCATAGTTTTTCTTCAAATCTAATTCATTCTACATACATATACAGTTTTAGCTTTACTCTAGAAACATTGTTTTGATAGATAGTAGGTATTAAATATTCCCAACATCATTCCAACTCACTCTATATTAGAGAAAAAAATGGGATAGATTTATTGCATTCACAGTAATGGCCCAATGATTATGCCCATTTTCTCTGATATTTTTTTGTTAATGGTAGTTCCAAGTTTTATGAAGCTTGAAGCTCATACGATTTGTGGTAGTTATGATGAGAATGAGCTCTTTTAAAAATAAAATTTGAAATGTCATTCTTTAAAATTGTGTTCAAAATATGATAATGTAAGCACATTTGTGAGCATTACTAGAGTCTTGGGAAAGTTCTGTTCTTCACAATTTAGAAACAGATATTTTTTATTCAGTAAGGTTTGGTTTGGTTTTTCAGTTGTTTTATGAGATCTTGTTATGTATTTCCCATTGCTGAGGTACAATACCTGACACCCACAATTTGGCTCCAGCTCAGGAATATCCAGTCCATAGTCACCTGTCACCAAGACATAAACATCATGATGAATGTCAAGGCAGAACAAGTATGCAGACTGTCATGAAGCTAGGAATCATCGCAGGCGGAGAGCACCAGAGAGAAAGGAGGAAGGAGTAAAATACACATGCCAGGGTCATGACTCCACAAGTCACCCGGACATCTGGAATTGTGCTTTATACTAACACCGTAATCTCTTTATATTCCTTAGTCTAATCGCATTGACATATTACAGTTGCTACAATACCGCCCGTGCTCAGCAGACCTATTTCCTTAAACCACATTTAATCTTCAAATGAAACCAATGACACATTCATAATTCCACTCAGCATGATACAGCTACCCTGCACACAACTGGAAAAACATTAATTCTTTCCTCAGAAGCCCAACTCTTCTTTTTCTTATGATGCTTACCCTTCTTTTGACATTACATAACATATATAATTAACATTAATTGATTAACAATATCATTAATTAAAATAATGCTACATGCTTTAGAAGTACAAAGAAACCAAGAAACATCCCTTAATACATGTGTGTAATGTACAAGCTTATCAACGAAACAGAAAATAGGTATTTATGACATATACAACACTGTTACTCTAACTAGTCATAATAGCTAGTATTTTTAATTACCGTTTCTGTTTTCCATTTTTCCTTAACCTTCAGCAAATACCTCAGTACATCTGAATTCTTTGCCTAGCAGAGTGACAGACACCATCATTTCTCAAAGATTTGTATCACTTATTATGTTGGCTGGATTGTGTGCTAGATTCCCAGTGACATTAACGATATGGCAAAACCTAGTTCTTTAGATCCAGTTTGGCATCTAGAGAAACTGGAGTTCCAGAGAGCTCCCTCCAGGGACCCTATCCTTGTGGACTTCCTGGTTGTAGTTCACACAGTCTCTGTCTCTCTCTGTCTCTGTCTCTCTGTCTGTCTGTCTGTCTGTCTCTCTCTGTCTGGTGTGACTTTAGTCACAGTTTAAAAATTTTCTTGGGTGATGTTCCATTTTGCTATCACCTCTTAATTCCTGAAATTTCCACTTAACATTTAGCTTTATTTTCATACTTTTACACCTACCCTTTTCAGAGGCACATTTCTCAGTCACACAGGTCTTCACTTAAAAATCAAGGTGGTATTGGGAACCTGGCCAGAATCTCTAACTGCCTACACAAGGGGTAAGGTGAAATGATGAACTAATAAATAGGGACAAATTTAGTAGTGCATGATGGGAGGCTGAAAGGTCAATGCTTCAGGGTAGGCAGAGACCCAGACACTCCAAACCAGCCACTATTTATTGGGTGAATACAGGGTAGGATTCTAGCAGACGACTCAAAGTTGGTGGAAGATTCAGGGTTCTATGACTCAGACAGCAATGTACCATCCTAGGATAACTGAAGAGGTCAGAGATGATCTTATGCTAAAGGGGATCTTGCCCTGTAGTGTTTATACCTTAGGGAAGCATGCAAAATTAGCCCCTGTGACTTAGTGATCCCCACCAGCTGGAAGTCTCCCTGATCGCACAGCTCATGGGTTCTACATACATGAACAGCTAGCACAGTGTGAGTGCTGCTAAACTCTGCTGCCAGCATGAGCACTGTCCAGGTCACCGTGGACTACGGCTGTAGTGGCCTCTGTGTAGCTATATGACTGACACAGAGCCGTGAATCACAGGAAACCGATTCTGTAGGTGGTTTTCTTAGAGCAGGAAATAGCAGTTCTTTTCCCAAATAAAATATTTATACCTTCGCAACCTTGAATCTGTGATGGGTAAGGTCCTGTAGATTCCTAACAGGTTCTTTCCTATTTTCTCACTTTGAGCTACTTGATGTCTTTTTAATGGTGTTAATCTCTTGAGCAATCCCACTTGTTTCAGTCTCCACCTCGCAAGTGATTGTTGTCAGGGCAAAATTTTAAGCTTTGTGAATAGTTCTCACTGTAAGTGTACTCGAAACCAAACTGCAATATTCATGCTGCCTCCTGAAGAAAAAGTTACCTAGAAATTTTAACCAGCAGATCAGTGAGTTGATTGTCCAAGAATTCATCCTCCTTCAAAGCCCCCATCCATGGACAAAATGTAGTTAGTAGTTAGTATTTTTTTTTCTTTTTTTCCCAGATTATGACATGCATTGCTCCAGCTCACTTGCCAGTGGAGTTTTTATTCTCAACTAAAACCTCATAGCCTCGTCTATTCTGTCAGAGTTCTTATCAGCAGTTTGACTCTCTGAGTGCCAAGTGTAATCATCAGTCAAGCATTGCTTTAAGGAGGAAAATTTTGTTTTAGCTCATAATTTATAGAGATTTCAGTTCACAGTTGGCAGACTCCAGTGTAGGGTGGCATTGTAGAAAAGAATGGTTCATGGCATTGGCAGGAAGAAAACAGAAAGCAAGAAAGGGAAGAGGGAGACATATATACCCTTCCAGGCTACAAACCCAGGGGCCCACTTCCTCCAATGAGGCTTCAACTCCCAGTATAATATTTAGCTATAAGATCATCAGTGGGGCTAATCCACTGATAAATATCACACCTCCATGACCCAATAACACCCCCCAATTCCCACTTATAAGTACATGTGGCTTTGTGGTGACTCTAGATATAAACCATAACAGTCCCAAGCTCATACCTCAATGAACCATATGGAGGCTCACTACATAGAATCCTCCACTTAACTCCTGGGAACTTCTTAATTTGGTCAAGTTGATGTAGCAGGATTAACAGGCACACAAGGTTTCTTCTCTCTGTCTCAAGATTAAAGTACTATTGTACATAGATTTATTTCAAATGAGATATCAAAGTAGCCCATTATTAGTATGTAACATATTATAAAAATAAAGAAGAATGTATTGATTTGAAAAGCCTAAAAGATTTAAATGGCATTTTGTACAAAAATTGCAAGTGATATGTTAACCTTTTGTTTTGTTGCTTTTATTATTTCATATTGTTAGTAATTTAAACATTTTTAAATATTAAGTATTATTTAATAATTACTTTCTTTTCATAAAAATTGAATTACAACTCTGTTCTGTGAATGAGCACTTTACTCCCTTTGTTATGAGTTAAGTACTTAAGAAAAATTCAAAAAATAGCTTCAAGTATAGAGTAACCATTTCAGAAGAATAAATCTCCGTAACCTCTATGTTCATCTTCCGCATGATGGACAGTATCAAGAGTCAAATGCAGATACCATCTGGTAGATAAACTTGGCATCCAATATGGATACAGATAATTGGTACATTGCACAAAATTTTATCCATGCAACACTTGGATTTGGGTGTTACTACTAAATTAAAATGACATTGGCAAGAGATATGTGCTGGTGGTATTTTTTAAAAAGGAAAACATCAGCAGGAGAAACTGCCTTAGTAATGGATCATTTGTTAAGGAGAGGAGAAAATTTTTATTCTGATATCTATAATATATAATGAACTAAAAAATTTGCATTTAAGTTTAAAGACAGATCAAAAATGGGCATGGGAAATGAATAGACACTTCTCAAATGAAGTACAAGCGGCAAATAAATATATGAAAAATGTTCAGCATCACTGGACATTCGAGAGATGCTATTTTAAACAATGCTGAGATTTCCTCTTACTCCAGAAATAATGGCTATCATCAACCAATAACAAATGCTGGCAGGATTTTGGGGGAAAAGGAGTCGTTCTCAACTTTGGTGGGAGTATACATTGGTACAACCATGGTGGAAATGTCAGGACATTCCTTAAAAATTAGGACGAGAAGTTCCATGTGACCCACGTATTTCCTTTCTTGGTATCTTCTCCAAAGAATTAAAAGGGTCACACCACAGTGACATATGCACATTCATATTTGTAGCAACACAGTTTGTAATAGCTAAACCTTGAAAGCAGCCCAAATATCCATTAAATTATAAATGGATAAAATATGTTTTTAAATATATATTATCATACTACTCAGCAATAAAGGATGAAAGAGACATTTCTAGATAAATGGACGAGTGTTGACTGTACAGTTTATAATCAGGCCTGGGTATTTACTGGGATTAAAAGACAGGTTAGCACAGCAGGAGATTAGCTCAGGGCAGGATGAGAGACAACAGGATGAAACCTCTCATTTACAAAAACTCGAAAGGGAGGTTAAGAACTGGGCATGACTTATCGATAGGAAACTGAAATCTCAGCTGGGCAGGTGCAGACAAGTATCCTCCAACTGATTGCATCTGAGAAGTCATGAATCGCAGTGATGACTGACATCAGGACCATTGCTGTCTTCTTGCTTCTACAGTGGCTTGTCTGCATGCAGGGGGTAATTTCATTTTTTAAAGCCTCTTATGCATTTCTCTTTCTCTTTACTTTTTCCTTTATTTTAAATAACTGTGACCGTTTCATATTCAGTGCTTGTCCTGCTTAATTCTCTCAGTGGGACAGCGAGAGCTGGGAAGGCCCGCCAGACACAGCACTAAGAACAGCAGCACTCCAGGACACAGACACCCTTAGAAAGCACAAAACATTCTTGGTGGAGACTACTAACTGTTGGTGCGGTTCACTCAGTTCTGGTTTCAATAGGACAGACCTAGGTGAGGAACTCTTGACAGTAGCCTCTTTCACATCAAGGAGAGAAGCAGGAACAATTTGAAGTGCAGCTCAGCTGCCAGATGAGTTCACAGACCAAGAAAAAAACCATCAGGTGAGAAACTGTGCCACGTGGCACAAACCTTGTCCATGTGAAGATACACAGAGCAAACAGAACAGAAAACTAGTGTATTTTAATTAGCTTAAGAAAATAGGTGTATCATATAATTTTGAAATTATTCAAGGATAATTTAGGGAAGCTTTCTTATTTTAAACTAAGGAGATTTTATTGCAAACACTTCAAAAAGTATAAATCAAGAAGAGGAAAAGTTTGTGATAAAAAATAAAAATGTTTGAATGGAAGACACTTTATTTAAAATATATGAACAATATTAGAATTAGAATTGGTAATATTAAACAGAACAATAAATTCCATATTATTTTGAGAATTACTAAATTATAAGAAAGATTTAAAATGACAGAAAACTGGGAAAGGGGATGGCTGACATCATATAGAAAAAAGTAATTTAAAGGAATAATTTATGAAACACTGTCCAATTCTGATAAATAAATACACAGGCAAAATAGACATATACATTCATTTTATTCAGCAGATAGGCATTGTTTAATGGTTAATGATCAGTATAAAGCAAGACTGAACAATCCAGAGAAATTGCTGAGGAAATAAGCATAGACAATAACTTTAGAGAATAAATTTATATGCACAGTAGGTATATTTTTTTCCTGGGAAAAATTGCATTCTACAGAGACATGTAGAGGGATAATAAATAAAGTACCCCATCATTTCTCATTATGGAAAATGGAATTCATGAGGAAATTGACTAACCAAAAATAATGTAATCATAAGTTAGCATTATATATAAAAGACAGGAGGAAAACTCTTGAGGTTTATATACAAATTAAAATAAGATATATATTTATATTTTATACCTTGTACATAGGCATAAATAAATTAAATGTTGAATGTGGAATTATATCTATAACTTTTAGAAGTGAGTTGAAACAAAATTCACCAGGTTCCTAATACTATTAATGAGTATATATGTCTATGTTATTTTAAAGGTAGGAAGTATTGCCAAAAGCCCCACCATTTCTAAAAGTTTGATGATAACATAAAACATATGAAACAGTTCAGCATGCCAACTCAAAATATTAGATCAAAACACAAATGTACAATATAATCCTCCAAAGGTAATTCTTCTAGGGAAAAAAAAACCTAGAAAATTAAATTATGATATCTTTCATAAATACATAACCATTGGTTAATGGATTAGTTGGAACTAATAAACAAGATTTCTTTTCATTCATCATGAGGTTTAACAACTCATATTTGCTGGATAGGATTTACATATTATTTGCTTCAGCAAAAGTTCTTTGAGTGGTACTTTGAGTATGATGTCTTTCAAATTGTTCCTATACTAAGCTGTAGAAACTATGAACATGTTAATTTACATGTTAACAGAGAATTTTTTATGTGATTAAATAAATTGCTTCAAAATAGGAGTTCACCTTAGATTACCCAGGCCAGGACTCTTTTATCAGACAAATGCTTAAATTCTGAGTCATTCTTTGTTGAGTTCAGTATCAGAAAGCTGTGACTGCAAAACAGTCAAAAGGATATTGATGGAGGATGATAATACTCCCATGGAAAGTAACCAGCTTTAAAAAACTGAAAAAAGCTTAAGCCTGAAATACAAGGAAAGATTTTTTCTACCCTCATGGAAAGTAATAAGAACATGCCAACAATTCGACTTTGGTCCAACAAGCCCTGTGATATGCTAACACTGAATCTAAAATAATGAAATTTTTACTGTTATAAATCACTGTTTGCACTAATTGTATAAGTTGTAGAAATTAATGGAAACTGTCAAATGAGAAAACCAGAGGAAAGGCATAAGTAACTCAATTCTCTTCCCCTCCCAATTAATAAAAAATAGTTTCTGCAACCCTGAATGCAAGGTAATTTTCACCCATTGATTTCATAATATTAGAAAAACTAACTACTTCTCCCAAAGTCAATTGTGTGAATAACTGGGAAACCCTTAATCATCTTCTTGAAATTCCAAAATATGTGAAAATAGGTATCATAGAGAAATGCACTGGCTAATTAACTGTTATGTCAGACAACTGACTTTTGCAGCAATAACATTAATACTATAAATCAGGGCAGCAGATTTATAATAACGAAAACAAAAAACAAATAAAAAACTTCTGGCCATGATTTCAATTGGCAGGTGAAACTATTATCTTATAAATTGGTCAACACATTCTATGGATTAGTTCACCAACTAATCAAAATGTATTTTCTGGTCCCCTAGAGCAGATTGTATATGGATAGAATGTATAACAATTTGAGGCATATTATACACAAGTTTTGAAGAGGTGGTTATATGCTTTTTAGAGTGCTTATAATTATATATAAATGTAGCAGAACCACCTTTCATTTGTATCTCAAATAATTTAATTTATTTTCTACTTTGTAAGACACACTTGGATATAAAAGAAATATTTTTTCAAAAACATTGTAACAGTTAATGTTTATAAATACTATGTTTATTAAAATGAACACATGTATAAAATAATCTGAAGAAAATATAATAATTGATTTTGAACATGGATTTTAAAAAAATTTTCTTTAGCATTTTGGAAAACTGATAGGAATTAATTATGTTAATTTATGTTAGTAATAATTTCTGCTGAAGAGAGATTATTATAATAATAGAAGTAGATTGTTTTTCTCAGTACAGTGCATTTTATGAGAACATCATTTGCTGCATAATAATTAAAACAGTAATAAAATGATATATTCATATATAAATAAAAATATAATTATTAATTATAGGTATTTCAACAATTTTCACTAGTTTGTGAACCTTAAATTTTATATAGGTAAATTTAATATCTAAGAAAATGTGGCTTAAACTTTCCACAGTAAAAGAATGCATTAGCATTCTTTATATGTAAGGAAAATATTTTTGACATTTACACAGAACAAGGACTCATTTTGCATAAATTTATTTTAAATAGATTTTGTATAATTATAGAATTCTGGATCAGCTCAGCTTGGTATGTAAAAAAAGTAATCTACTTAAAATTAGTGTCTATTTAAATGGTTAAAGGAAACTAATAGATTTCAAACATAAATAGAAGCCAGGATGGAACACTCTTGTAATTCTCCAACTCTAGAGGCTGAAACAGGAGAGTCTTAAGTTTGAAGTGAGTCTGGCCTACTCAGTGAGTTCAAGCATGACCTGTACTGCATAGAGAAACCCTGTCTCAAAAATCTAAGCAAAATTAAGCAAAAACAAATAGCTGAAAAAAGTATTTATAGAGCCAACAATTTTAAATCACTGTATGTCTATAAATTCCTGAAATTATGAATTTTCAATGTAGAATACAAGAGGTATGAAATAACTCATAGCATTTGATCTTATATGACATAAATCCAAAGCATGTTTGTTATTTTAAAAAAATTATTTGGATGTAATTTTCCAGTAACCATTGAAGTTCCAACACAATGAACTTACCAAATTGTAAATTATAAAAGCATCCTAGGGAACCTCTCACTAGATCTGCATATCAGTGACTCCATCAGCTCTCAGGTTGCCATACTGGGGACAAATCGTGCAGCACAGAACCCTTTGAGAAACACACATATTGTAGACACTGTAGCAAATACCAATTATTTTTCATTTCATTTATATTTCTTCACAGATTACAGTTTTACCCTGTAGCCATTTATTTTGAAGAGTCAAATTTTTTTATTGACATTCAAAGACATCTTTCTTATAGAAATTATGTTTATAGTATAGCTATTTGACTAGTTTATTGACTTTTGTGTTGATTAGTCATGTATTTGGTTATCTGAAATCATCACCATGGCTTAATTACTCTTATTTTATGTTGTGTCAATAACTGGTAGGAGCATCTTCCAATTTTGTATTATTCTTCTAGTTTCTCTTGGCTAAGTGAGATGGGGAAAGGTATCATACAATATATGCTACTTAATGGGAAAATATCAAAAGAGATTTTGATGGAGATTTTACTAAATTAATATACTGAGTTAGATTTTTGAACTGGAAACATTTACTTGATAGACTTTTCTAGACAATGATTATGATACATATTTCTGTCTATTATCTTTTCCATAATTTCTCTTAACAGTATTTTATGGTATTTTATACAAAGTTCTGTCTTGGTTTGTCTTTGCATTGTTCCTGTATTATTATAAAATATTTACACATGAAGCTGAATTTCAAAACTATTGAAAATTCTAAAATGATAAATAAAATATTGAAAACATGAATAATTTTCCCCTAATACCATAGGAAGCCACTGACAGTTTCATAGGCATGGTATATCACAGCATTGCTTAGAAAAGTGTACCATTCTTTCAGTGTTTGATAGGTGTTCGTATCATTGCCTTATAAATCTTTTATATTTAATCTTAGAACCTGTTTTCTAAACTGCTTAAAATGTCATGATTTATGTTTTATAATTTTTAATCTAACATTGTTTTAGTACCAGTTTACTCATTATATTCAATTTAATATTTTACTGTGAGATATTTGCATATGCATTTGTGAATTCAATGCCTAATTTTTCCTTTTCAAAACACTTTTTTCATGCTAAAGATATACATGAATATATTTAAATATCTTACTAGGAAAATGAGATTAAAGTTGATTCTACCTAGCTACAGTAAATATTTTTTTAATATGGTGATAAAGGGATTTGAGCTTGCATTTTACTTTAAGAATATTCTAAAACATGAATTTAAAACATTTTGTAGTTAAAAGAGTCTGTCTCTTTCTCACTTTCCACACACACATATCTATCTGTCTATCTATCTATTTGGAATTTCTGAAATAATTTTTCTTTTATGTTTGTGTGTATATGTAAAAGCTATTTATCTGTTTAAAGCAAATTTGAGCATAACTGTTAAAAAATGAAAGCATTAGGCTATGCTTCCAACCATAATTTTAACATTACTATAAAACAATAATCATGGCTTCAAATGAAAACTCCATGTATGGTTAGATCTTTTTCTGTTTCTTTTTTTTGTTTGTTTGTTATTTGTCTGTTTGCCCCTTTTTGCTCTCACCAGTATATTCTCTCACCTTTCTAGAAGCTAGAAGACCAAGAGAAAGTTTCCAACGTGGTCTAGTTCTCTCTGGAAGTTTCTGAAAGAAACTTCTTTGCTTCTTCCTAGCTTTGGGTCCATCATCAGTAAACCCTGCTGTTTTTTATTTTGTGCATTTGTCACTCAGGCCTCTACTTCTACTGTCAATCACGAGGCCCATTGTTTGCACATCTGTGTATGTTACAAAAGGCCATTTACCCCTCTCTGATTCTTTGTCTTTATTTTGTCTTCTTGTAAAAAAAAATAATGGATATATAATAATTATGTATTTTTAAAAAATTTTATTTAAAGAGAAAAAAACAGAAAAAGGGTAGAAATATTACAGAATTTCAAAAAAAAGATAAGCAGTAAGAAATCACTAGTTGATAAAATACATATTATTCTTTTAGAAAGAGATGTTCAAGTTACAAAATTAAAGCATACAAAGTGGACATTCAGGCAGTGAGACTGCAAACAGATCTGTTCAACAATCCAATAAGAACTTAGAAATATGGTTAGCAATCCTACACACTTAAATATATGTGCAGTTATATCTTTTATAGCACTTCCTATTTCCTCTCTATTTTACAATAGTAACTATACTTTTTTACATAAAGAGAGAAAAAAAGCAAAACAGAAAAAAGGTAGCAACAATACAGAATTTCAAAAGAAAAAAAGAAAAAAAGGGGAACAAAACACTGAGAAATCACTAGCTGATAAATTACATATTGTCATCTTGGATATAGTTGTTCAAGTTACAAAATTAAATGATATATAGTAGACATTCAAACAGTGAGAGTGAAAACAGTTCTGCTCAACAATCCAACAAAGATTCTTTGTTGCCTTTTTTTGAAAAATGATCATCTGTTTTACACACTCAAACATACATGCAGTTATATCGCTTAGAGCACTTTCTTTTCCTCTTTTTTTTACAATAGCAATTACACATTTTGTGTTTTATTACTCTTATAGTTCTTATCACTTTTTACACTAGAAACACAATGTGATATTATACATATGATTCTTATTTATTTCACTAATGAGGATAGTCTCAAGTTGTCTCCATTTACTCATGAAGGCCTCAAGATCATCCTTTTTTATAGCTGAGTAATATTCCATTGTATAAAAATGCCACATCTTTTTTTATCCACTCTGCAGTTGATGGGCATCTTGGTTGTTTCCAAGGTTTAGCTATTAAAAATTGTGCTGCTATGAACATGGGTGCACGTATAATACTGGGATATGAACTTTTCAGTTCTCTGGGAAAATAACCAGGAAGGGAATACCTGGATTGAATGGAGCTTCCAATCTTAGTTTTCTGAGAATTCTCCATATGGATTTCCATAGTAGTTGCACCAGTCTACCCTCCCATCAACAGTGGAGCAGTGTTCCTTTTTCCCCTGCAGCCTCACCAACATTTGTTATCAGTTGATTTCTTGATGGCAGCCATTCTTTCCGGAGTCAGGTGAAATTTCAATGTTGTTTTAATTTGTATTTCTTGAATGACCAGTGATTTCTTCATGCATTTATTTGCCATTTTTATATCTTCCTCTGAGAACTGCGTGTTCATCTCAGATGCCCATTTTTGGAGAAGGTCTTTGAATTTGGGGAGCTTGATGTTTTTCAATTCTTTATATGTTCTGGATATAAGTCCTTTGTCTGAGAGGTTGCTGACTAAAATTCTTTCCCACTCTGTGGGTTTTCTTTTCATTCTGTTGGAGTTTTATTTTGAAGAGCAGAAACTTTTCAATAATAGGAGATCTCAGTTATTGATTCTTTGAAGTATTTCCCATGCAGTTTGTGTTTTGTTCATGAATTCTCTGCCTACCCCTATGTCTTCAAGATTTCTACCTAACTTTCTTCCAGTAGATTTAGTGTTTGTGTTTTAATATTTAGGTCGTTGATACATTTAGACTTCTTGTGTGCATGGTGATAGGCATGGATCTAGTTTCAGTCTTTGGCATGTGGAGAGGCAATTTTTCCAACATCATTTATTAAAGAGGCTATCCTTCTTGCAGTGGACATGTTTAGCCTCTTTGTCAAATATGAGGTGGCTGAGTGTCTTTGTAGTTGTGCTTGCATCTTCTAATCTGTTCTATTGATCCTCAGGTCTATTTCTTTGCCAGTACCATGATGATTTTATCACTGTGCCTTTAGAGTACTGTTTCAAGTCAGGAATAGAGATGCCTCCTGCCTTGACTTTGTTATTCTAGGTTTGCCTTTGCTATTCTAGGTTTCTTATGTTTCCAAATGAATTGTAGGATTGTTTTCTCTAGATCTGTAAGATATGTCAATGGTATTTTGATTGGGATTGCTTTAAATCTGTATAACAGTTTTGGGAGTATGGCCATTTTCACAATGTTGGTTCTTCCTAGGCAAGAGAAAGGAATATCCTTCCATTTCCTAATATCCTCTTCAATCTCCTTTTTTAGCCTAGTATAATTTTCAGCATATAAATCTTTTAAATTTTTAGTTATGTTGATTCCTAAGTATTTCATTTTTTTAAGATTTTATTGTAAAGGGTGATATTTCCATAATTTCTCTCTTGGTGCATTGTTTGTTTGTGTACAGGAATGCTATTGATTTTTGAGCATTGACTTTGTATCCAGCTACCATGCTGAATTTGTTTATTACATCTTGTAGTCTTAATGGAGTTTTTTTGGTCTTCCATATACAGTATCATGTCATCTGCAAATAGTGATAGTAAAACTTTTTCTTTTAATATCTCTATTGCTTTTATTTCTGTCTCTGTTCTGATTGCCCTGGCTGGTGTTTCCAGAACTATATTGAAAAGGAGTGGTGATAGTGGATATCCTTGTCTTGTTGCTGATTTTAAAGTGAAAGCTTTCAGTTTTTGTCCATTTAGTATAATGTTGACTGTTGCTTTGTCATAGATGGTCTTTATTAGGTTGAGGTGGACACTGTGTATTCTGAGATTTTATCATGAACATGCGTTGGACTTTATCAAAAGCTTTTTCTGCATCTATTGAGATGACCATGTGGTTTTTGTTTTTGGCTCTGTTGATGTGGTGTATCTCATTTATTGATTTGCATATGTTAAACCACCCCTGCATTCCTGCAATGAATCTCACTTGGTCATGATATATAATCTTCTTGATGATTTGCTGTGTTCTATTTGCCAGTATTTTTTTTTTTGAGAATCTTTGCATCAATGTTCATTAGTGAGATTGGCCCATAGTTCTATTTGGTTGGGTCTTTCTCTGGTTGTGGTATCAGAGTAATTCTTGCCTCCAGGAATGATTAATGAGGATTGCTTTCTTCTCAAATTCATTGAACAGTTTAAGGAGAACTGGCATCAAATCTTCTCTAAATTTCTTGTAGAATTCAGCTGTGAATCCATCAGGACCTGGGCTTTTCTTGTTGGTAAGTTTTTAATTACATTTTCAATTTCAATAGCTGATACTGGGCTGTTCAAAATTGCTATATCTTCTTGGTTGAGCTTTGGTAGTTCATATGTTTCTACAAATCTGTCCATTTCCTCTCTGTTTTCTAATCTATGTGAGTAGAGATTTTCAAAGTAGGTATTCATGATCTTTTGAATTTCCATGGGATCTATCATAATTTCCCTCTTTTCAGTTCTTATTGCATGAATTTGGGTTTTTTCTTTTTCTTAATAAGGTTAGCTAGGGGGTTTGTCAATTTTGTTTATTCTCTCAAAAACCCAGCTTTTTGATTCCTTAATTCTTTTTTATTCTTTTTTTTAGTTTCAATTTCATTGATTTCTGCTCTAATCTTTACAATTTCCTCTCTTCTATGACCTATGGGTTTAGCTTGTTCTTCTTTTTCTAGAAGTTTGATATGGAACATTAGGTTGTTTATTTGTACTCATACTTTTTTCTTGATATGACAATTTATTGCTATATATTTCTCTCTTAAGACCACTTTCATTGCATCCCACAAATTACAGTATTTTGTTCCCATATTTTCATTGAATTATAGATATTGCTTTATTTCTTCTTGAATTTCATCTGTAGCCCACTGGTTGTTCAAAATGTTGTTATTTAATTTCCATATATTTATGAAGATTTTGCAATTTCTTTTGCCATTGATTTCCAATTTCAGTGTGCTATGGTGAGATATTTTGCATGGGATGATTTCAATACCTTTGCATTTACTTAAGAGTGTTTTATGGGATAATATATGGGCTATTTTGGAGAATGTCCCATGCGCAGTTGAGAAGAATGTGTATTCTGATGTGGTTGGGTGGAACACTCTGTATACATCTTCTAAGTCCAATTGCTCACCAGAATGATTCAGTTCTATTATTTCTTTGATGACTTTTTGTCTAGTTAATATGTCTCTTTGTGACAATCTGCCATTAAATTATCCTGTTATAATTGTGTTCTTGTGTATTTGGTTTTTCATGTCCATTAGTATTTTTCTTACATAGTTGGGTGCTCTTGTATTTGGTACATGTATATTTATACTTGTTAATTCTTTCTCTTGAATTTTTCCACTAATGAGCACGTAATAACTTTTTTTTCTCTTTTAATAATTTTAGGTTTGAAATTCACATTTTCTGAAAATAGAATAGTTACCACTCCTATTTTCTGGGTTCCTGTTGCATGGAATACTGTTTTTCATCTTTTGACTTTCAATCTATGAGTTTCCTTTGGGTCAGATGTGTTTCTTGTATACAGCATATTGTGGGATAATATTTCTTGATCCATTCTGTCAGCCTAATACTTTTGATGGGTGAATTGAGGCCATTTACATTTATGGATATCACTGATATGTACTGGCTTGACTTTGTCATGTTGTGTTCCAGTTGTTTGCTTTCTGCTTTACCCCGTTGTTTAACTGCTTTCCTACCTGGTGGTTTCTTTCTGTTGTTCTGAGGATTGTGGTCATTTTTATATCTATGAAGTATGTCTTTCAGTACTCTTTCTAAGTTTGGTTTGGTGCATGTAAATTTCTTCAGTTATTCTTTGTCAGTAAAATATCTTGTTTCTCCATTGAATTTGAATGAAAGTTTTGCTGGGTACATTAGTCTGGGTGGAAAGTTATTTTCTTTGAGTGCTTGAAACACCTCACTCTAAGCTCTGCTTGACTTGAGGGTTTGTGCTGAAAAGTCTGCTGTGATTCTAATAGGCTTTCCTTGATAGGTGAGTTGTGTCTTTCCTCTAACAGCTTTTAGTATTCTGTTTTTATGCTATATGTCTGGGATCTTTATTATATGTCTGGGTGTAAATTTATGTTGGTTTTGACTATTTGCCATTCTATATGCCTCACTTATCTGCATATCAGGTTTTTTTCTCATGTTTGGGAAATTGTCTTCTATTACTTCTGTGAATATTTTAGTTATATCATTTGCATTGACTCTTGCCTCTTCCTGGATGCCTGTTAATCTTATGTTGTTACTCTTGGCATCATCTTGTAGCTGCTGGATTTCCACTTCATGCTGCTTTTATTTTTAAAAGTTATATCTTTTTATGATCACTAATTGCAATCCTGTCCTCAAGGTCCAAAATCCTATCCTCAGCTTCATTTAAATGGTTTTGCAGGCTTTGAATATAATTTTTTGTTTCTTGAATGTCTCTTTGAGTTTGTTTCATGAATTCTGCATGTTTTCTATATTGTTCATTTAAGGTTTCAATCAGTTTCCCATGCTCCTGTGCTTTTTTTCTATTTCTTCTTTAACTGTACTCAGCAACTCCTTTACTAAGGTTGCTATTTCTGTCTGTACATAGGAAAGTACTTCTAATTTGATTTCCTCTGTAGCCTCATGGAGTTGTTTTTTTTTTTTATTTCACTTGCTATCTTTTCAGAGATTTCTGGTGTGTTACTTTTGAAGTCCTCTATTTCAGTGTCTCCTGTACTTGCTCCTGGTGGACTCAGTGTTTGAGATTGGATTTTACTTTTTTGTTTTGCCATTTTCACTCTGCCTGATGTTTTCTGTGTGTAGGAGGGGGTCACCCATACTCTTGTCAGACTCGCCGGTGTCTTACAGTTACTTGGAGGGAGCCTTACTACTGGCCTATTTACCCATTGTACACCTCTATTTTAGGGGCATACTCATCACACTGACTCGAGCCTGCTGAGATCTTCTGTTTGGGTGAGGCAGTTACTGAATCTCCCTTCAAGCTAGCACAGTCAATCCACTATAGTCCAAGGTTTGCCTTGGAGTGAAGTTCCAAGTTTGCCCCATGTGCTGGGATGCCACTGTAGCATGAAGTAATGGTGCAGGGTTGGATTCTGGGCCCTGCTCGCTACTTGGAGTTCACTGGGCTTGGCCAGGTTAGGGCCGCCAGTCCCTCTCCTGCTTCCTAGGCTGGCCCCAGATGCAAAGCGTGGTCTTACCACCCGGCCGCAGAGTTGGGAGTCCACCCTGTGTACTGGGATGGAGTTGCAGCATGCACAGTCAGGGCCTGTGGTTGGATTCCGGGCTGTTCGCTGCCTGGAGTTCAGTCCTTTTTTTCCTTTGTACCAAAATAAATGGCCTCCTTTGATTTGGTCAACAGGAGCAAATGAGCCTGTTCTTAGGGATCTAAGTGGCTGGTTACATGACTGAAACAATTTTGGAGCTTTCAGTCCATACTCAACTGGCTGTAAGGCATGGTGGCAAGGCAGCTGCAAACAGTAAGCTCCAACTGACAAAAGAGAGGGACAGACCTTCCCACCAGCCCACCATATCCTGGCTCCTAGTTATGAATTTTTGCATAATATTGTGTGCCACATTATACACAGACACATCAGAGTAAGATTAAACTAAATTAACATCCAGTGTATGATTTATATAAATGTGTACCCTGTTTAGTGCAATTGTTCTTTGGCTTATTCATTTGGTTTTCAGTTTGTATATGTGATCATTTTATGAGATTTTTATACACAAATAAATAAATCTGATGAATGAAAAATGAAAGGGAGGAGAACAGAACTGAAATGTGTCATGCATATATACTAAGCCCCTACAGTGAATGTCATCAGTATGTACTGCAAACACAGAGGGATGATCTTAATACAAAATGCCTTGAAATCCCTAGGAAAAATTAGGTTGACAAACACATCTATCACTCTCCTACATATAATTTTATACAATTGAAATCTCAGTAATTTTAAAATACATAACAGGTGATTATAATATATATCAACACACAATCTCACAAGTCATGAGAACTTCCTGTTAGATGAAACTTTGTACACTTGATCAACGTATCTCCCCTCCTCATGTCCCCACACAACTTTGATAATCATCCACATACTCTCTGCTTCTACTGACTTCAATTTTTTTTTCAGATTACACATATATGAGATTGTGCAGTATTTGTCTTTCTGTGCAGGCATTATTTCATTTACCATAGTATCTGTCTTGGTAACTTTTCACTTGTTGCTGAGACAAAATACCTGGCACTCAAAGTGAAGGAAGGAAAGGTTTATTTATTACAGTTTTTTGAGGTTTCAATCTATACCCTGTTGGCTCCAAGAGGCAGGGTGGCATGGTGGGGCCACCATTCATGGTAGCTGCAAACAGCAAGTGTGAACTAGCAAGAAAGAGACACACCTTCTTTCTGACATTGCATCCTATGCTGGTTTCACCCTTAGGGCAGTTGTAGCACTCATATCACTAGTCCGAGTCCTAGACCAATTACAAATGCGAGATTTGGTTAAGTCCATAATTCATGAGGCTCGGGGGCAACTAACATAAACCATAACAATATCCTACAAGTTGCAGCAAATAAAAGAATCTTCTTTTCCCTAAATTTTTAAATCAGTACCTATTGTTTGTATAGATTATGGGGTTTCATTTGGCAGATTTGTGTATTATCATAATGTATTTTAATAATTTTTCCCATTACTCTTCTTGCTTCTCCTATTTCATTTCATATTTTGGGGTACTTAAATATATATAACATTTTAAAATCACATCTATGCCCTCTAATATCCACTTTTACACTTTGCTTTCCTTCATTATTTTTGTCTGATAATATCTTCTTTCTACTGTCTTACCATCCTTTTCAATTGCCTATATTACACAGAATATGTCAAATTTGTCTTTCTTAATCTGGGTTATTTTACTCAACATGACTGACTAATATAGAAATTTGGACAATTCTGTACCTAGAATGATCTCTAGGCTTTTTAATGAAAGCCACATTTGTCTCACTTTAAATGAAAAGCTAGAAGTGACTGAGTTAAGAAAGGAGAGCACATTAGAAGCTGAGTTAGGCCAAAAACCAAGTCTACTTTATTATAGTTAATTAAGCTGTGAAATCAAAGCCATACTTCTTAAAAGAAATTAGAACTTGTTCAGTAGTTAACACTGTGTGGCAAAAAATGAAACAGTGCTGTTGCTGATGTGGAAAAGTTTTACTGAACTGGACATATTAAATCACTCACAGCGTCACTTAAAGCAAAGCCAAAGCCACTCAAAGCTCTAGTATCTTCAGTTGCATGACGGCTGAGAGATGTGAGGAAGCTGTAGAAAAGTTTGAAGCTGCCAGAGGGTGACTTGTAAGGTTTAAGGAAAAAACCAATCTCTGTAACATAAAAGTGGAAGGTGAATCAAGAAGTATAGATGTGACAGCTGCAGTACATTATGCATGCCTAGCTAAGCCAACCGATGAAGATGGTTCACTAGTAACAGGTTTCCAATGTAGATTAAAATGGCATCATATCAAAAGAAAATTGGGCCAGGGATATAACTCAGGGGCACAGCACCTGTGTAACAAGTGCAAAGTCCTGAGTTCAATTCCCAGTTTTCCTGAGTTCAATTTCCAGTACTAATAAGTAAATAAATAAATAAGAAGAAAATTCCATCTAGGCTTCATAGCTAGAGAAGACAAATCAAAATCCTGCTTCAAGGACAATCTGAGTGTGGCTGATGTCTTCAAATTGGAGCCAGTGCTTCTTTTGCCTTCTGATAATCCTACAGAACTTAAGAATTACACTAAATTTAAGCATTGAGAACAATGCTTTCTCAAGCATTGTTGAGAAATACAGCTCAGAAAAATGTTCATTTTAAAGTATCACTGTTCATTGGAATGTACCTAGTCACCCATGAGCTCTGAGTGAGCTGGAAAATGACACTGTTGATTGTTTCTATGTCTGTTAATATAACACTCACTCTGCAGGCTTCGATCACAAGAGAATTTCAAGTAGTACCATTCACAAAATATATTTTGTTAACTTAGAATGCCAATTGAAAGTGATTCCATTAATGCATCTCTGCATAATTAACTGAAGACATCTGAGAAGAATGCTGGAAAAACCAATCTCTGATATTTGGAAGAAGGTCAGAATATCAGCATGAACACAATTTGGGACAAATGAATTCTGGATCTAGTGAATGACTTTGAGTGGAGTCTAAGGTTTTGAAAGAGATGGTAACTGGATATCTTATAAAAACAGCAAAGGATCAAGAATTAGAAGTGGAGAATAAAGACTTGACTAAATTGTTGCCATCTCATAATATAAATTGAACACTTGAGGCATTTGTTGTCATGTACAAGCAAAGAAATTTGTTTCTTGGGATGGATTCTATTCCTGGTAAAGGTGCTGTGAACATCTTTCAAATGAACACTAAGGATTATGAATAGTACAGTTACTTATGTGAAAAAAAAATATGACTGGTTGTGAGAATTTAATCCAATTTTCAAAGTAGTTCTACACTTGATGAATGCTATCAACCAGCACTGCATGCTACAGTGAAATGTTTCTTGCATGAATCAATTGATGCAGCAAACTTTATTGCGGTCTATTACTTTAAGTAATTGCCACAGTCACTCCTGCCCTTAGTAACCATCACCCAGATTAGTCACAAATCACCACGGAGACCAAGTTTAAGCCTTCCTGAAAGCTAACACGATCTTTTCAACAATGAGTGATTTTACAAATTATGGTGTGGTGAGGGTTATTTTTGAGTGTTGACTTGAATAGATTGAGAAATTCCCCAGTAAAAGGTACTTCTAGGTTTTTACAAAGATATGACATGTGTATCGGTGAAAACAGTACAGGAGACACACACTGAATGGAAATTTCATCACCTAGTATGAGGGAGGCCTCAATTAAAGAAAAATCAGAAGAGCAAAGCTTCTGTTGCCACCTGTGGTGTGTTTTACCTGAATAGGTGTGTTTTTCTGCTGCACACTTGGTGGATATTGTATTTTGCGTGCTATGGGCTCCTAATGCAGACATGCCACAGCAGCTGTTTGGAGCAGGGTGTGGCTTTGTAGTCATCAGCTTCTTTTTTTCTTTTTTCTTTTTTTCTTTTTTCTCTTTTCTTTTT
>PVLA01013884.1:0-33989 GCA_004027455.1 Hydrochoerus hydrochaeris | reverse complement strand
CAGCTTTGGAGCAGGAGAATGGCTGGTGAAGTCCAGGAGGTTCAGTAAATGTTCTTGATCATCTGGCACTGAGGGGTCAGTGCAGCCAGGTCAGAGGCTGTGGCTGCTGCTTGAGCTGGGGCAGACCTGACCATGGTCAGCCTGTGAGGGTTTCACAGGGATGCAGCAGGCAGGAGCTTTGGGGTGGGAGAGGCTTCCACGGGGTTTCAGAAGAAGGCCTTGGAGATCAGGCAGGCTGCCCTGAGAGCACCGCACATGAGGCTGGGAGCACAAGTGCAGTGGAGACCTCACAGGTGAGAGAAGCCGGGAACCTGAGACATCTGAGGAAAACTGTAAATTACACAAAGCAGCCCAGGAGGGAAGCAGTGAGATCTGGGTCATCAGCTGTGTCACAGGGGCCTGGGCTCCAACTCGCTTTGGAGAACACATCTTGGTGTCACAACTTTCCTGTGTGCCAGAGATGGACCTTCAGTGTTCTCCCTTTGCCCAGCTGGGTTTCACTCTTGCTGTGGCCCCATTTGCTGTGTATGCCTGTTCCTCTGCCTTGAGTTAGGAGAGTTTCTGCTGTGCCATTGTCTGTTGATTTGCTTTATCTTGGTGACATTTATAGAAGCTCACAGGTAAATGTTTGCTTTGGTTCTAAAAAGACAATTTCAACTTGGACTTTTAAGTGCTGCTGGAACTGTTTGGATTTTGGATACTGATAGAAACAGAATTAATGGATTTACATAGAGTGACACTCAGGAGTCCTTTAGGGTGCAGAGGTGAAATGTCCTGGTGTATATCTAGAAATCCCCCAAAGCCTGGTGTGTTTATAGGTGGGTATTGTAGATGACTTGATGTGAGGAGATGGGGTCTTGTGAGAAATGGATTAACTTGCCCAGACCTCAAAAATACTGGACCCCAGAGGCAGTAAAAATGAGGCTTTGAGGTTCTAATCCCTATCCATGCAGACTGACACCCATACTCGCAGACAGGCGCACCCTGGCCAGAGCTGTGGGCTTTCATTCCTGTCTCAGGAGTCCCTCCCCATCTCCAAGGCCTGGGATCCAGGTCACTGTCTGTCCTGATCATTCTCTCTTGGTCTGTGCCTGTTTTCCCCCCTCCTTTCCCATTTGTCTGTTCCTCTGTCTGCATTCCTTTCCTCTGTGATGAGCCCAGCTCTTAAGTTTCCTGGGCTGGAGGACTGAGAGAGGGTGGGAAAACAGTGAAGAGCCCAAAGCTGGGACCAGGCAGAGCCCTTACTCTCCCGATGGGAGGAGAGGAGCTGCTCTCTCTGTCAGGCATTTATTTATACATTTAGCAACTTAATTTCAGATGACACCTAGGAACCTGCATGTGGGGCAACCTAACCTCCTGATTTTGGGGTCCCGAGTCACTTGTTTCTGCTGCTCCCTCGCGTGGACTTTGTTCTTGACCTGGCTGACCGGCTCTCAGATGTGCGGCCAGTTTCCAGCTTCAACAGCTCCCAACACCTTTCTGTAGTTATTTTGGCTCTTTAATTCTCTGGACTGTAATTCAGGAAGACTTGCTGAGCAGTGGTTTCTACCCCAGAACCTTATCTCTGCTGAGTCTTTAGCAGCCTCTGTGTCTCCGTGTGCTATGTGACCCAGCTAGTTCTGTGCAGAAGAAATTCTTGGAGCAGATAATCAAATATGGTCCAACTCAAATATTTTTACATCTCACAGTTCAGTCAAGAAGTGTCACTGGGACATGGAGGGTTATATCTCCCACCTGGCTCCTCCTTTTGTTCCCTTTTGGCTTCCTGGATGACCTGTCCTGAGCAGCTCTCCTCTGCTCTGCTCCTGTGCCTTAATATGATGCCTTGAAGGCAGCTGACTATAGACTGAATCAACTGCAAACTAGGAGCCAAAACAAAACTCTCCTCCTTGAAGTAGCAGGGATTTTGTTCCAGCAACAAGGGAGGAGGCTAAGATAGTCAGGGTCTAACTATTTTGTGTGTGTGTGACAGGGTCTCCTCATGTAGCACAGGCTGCCTTAGACCTGGCAATGATCCTCTTGCCTCAGCCTCTTGAGTGCTGGGAATACAGACTTAAGCCCCAATGGCCAGCTCAGTGTCTAATTTAGGAATGGTCTTGGACACGAAACACGAATCCATCCTAGAACAAATAATGAGAAACAAGTGCATAGGTGTGTGGCATCAGGAACCACCTCAAGACTAGGTTTCTACAGTGTGTAATAATCCATCTGAGGAAATGATGAAACTAAGTGTGCTGATATTTCATGTACAGAGAATTATCAAAAAGAAAAGGTCAAGAAGAAAAGGTTGACTCCATGATGATGTTGAAATAGTTGAAGAATTAGAGACAGTGAGCATAGAAGCTTCTGATTGAACATTCTGCACAGGCCATTCTGTAAAGTCTCACTATATCACTTCCTCTTGAACCTAAGGCCAGTTTTACAATTAGGGTTAAGTATGGTGTATGAAGTTAGATATCTTTCCTCGACACTGAAGACTGAAATTATATGGGAAAGGTCAGTATTTAGAGGGCTAAATTATAATCACACTGTGCTTGAAGACAAACTAGCCTCAAGGTCAAGAATAAAGTTACTGAGCTTTGATTTTTCCTCCTCCTACTAAAGGTAAATGAGACGCTCATCCCGTGCTGTCAAGTGCTGGGGCACCTCAGAGGAGATTAGCCCACAGGGACCCCTTCCCTCTGGAGGAGACTAAGGCCCTGGTGAAGCAGCTCCTCCCAGCACATGGCTCTCTCTTGTCCTTCTGCCACCACCATGGGCAGATACTGCACAGAGGCCCACAGGAGAGAACAGAGTGCATCTTCCTCTTGACTTCCCAGCAGTCCTTACCGGAGAAAACTAATTTTTTTTTTTAGAAATTATTCACTTTATTTAGAAATTATTCACTTTCAAGTATTGTTCTACAGTAGTTTAAATGAATATAGAGGGGAATGGGGACAAGGAAGCTGGTGTAGTTACAGCTACTCACACATGGGACAGCAGCTCTGAAGAGGGCAATGATCTTCATGCTGCACTGAATGCTGCAGAAAGCAGCAGCATCCAAGGGCGTGGTAAAGGAGACTCTGGTGGATGCTTTGGAGCAGAAACAAAGAGGAAAAGCCTAATGATTCCGAGAGCTGATCTAACTGGTCATGAAGGAATGTCTGCAGGAATTACAGGCAATTATGATGTTTAGGTTGTAATAAGAAATATCTGTTGGAAAGTCATTAAGTGTCATCCTAGAGCAAAGAGTAAAGATCTCACCTCTGTTAAGCCCTCTTCTGGAATTCATGGGAGACAGAATTTAAGACCAATAAAGTCAGAGATTTTTAGAAATAAATTTGTAAGCAGCAATTTATTGAGAAGTCTCTGTGGGCTCTCTTTACTGCTACAATAATATTCAAATGTAGTGAATTAAAGATGTAATTTGGCATTTGGAAGTGATACAAGAGAAATAAATTTCCAACCTACTGTTACATGCTGCTGAGTTAGTTAGAACTATTATAGGCAGTCAAAATGGGTTAGACCCTCTAAGAAACTGACACAGAGGACCAAATGTCTAATGACCTTGTAGGTGACACATACCACGTGCTGTGGGCCAGATCTCCAGACAGAAGGCAAAAAAAAAAATTGCAAGCACACTCTTTAATATAATCCTTAGAGATTAAGCCTGGATGACCTTGAGAAGCCAGGAGTCAACATTCCAACTCCCTCCCTATAGGAAGAGTCACTGATCCATAAAGAATGTTCACTTGCTATGTGACTCACTTCTCCATTTGTTCCTGATTTGGTCAATTTTATGTAAACAATTAAGCTTACTGGTTGACCATGGCTCTGGCCCACCTCATGCCCATCTGCCTTGCAAGTTCCCAGTTTTCCCCAACTTTAGACCCACCTCATCTCATGATTTTACTCTATAAAAATCCTGAGAAAATACAGAAAATTTGGCAATCCCTTGGGGACCTCTTCTGCTTTCTCAGACAGAAGCTTTCTTTCTCTCAATAAATATTTCTGCTCTTAACCTCTGTTGTTCCTAAAATTCTTTCTTTGATTTTAGAGAACATGAACTCATACTGGACATAGTAGGTTAGGACTTTTATTCCCCTATGTCACTACTAGATGTCCAGTATGAATTTACTCAAGATACAAGGCCCACCCTGAATGGGAATGGCACCACCCGCAGGCTGGTAGCCTGAAAGGAGTAAGAAGGAAATGAGGAAGGAAGGTTTCCACCTGTTGGTTCCCAGGAGCTCCAGCCTTCACTCTCACCTGAGATATCCTCCCCTGGCTGCCAGCTCCATCGCCACACTCTCTTCACCTTGCAGCCGGACCTGTCACTTCCTGGTGTGGACTCGCACCGGATTCCACAGTGAGCTCCAGGTCTGTGACTTCTGACGGGATCTTCAGGTCTCAGGCATGAAGACAGCGCTTTTATATTTTCATATCTAATTCTGCAGGCAGGTATTTTAGGCCTACTTGCACATCCATTATGTTACAAGTATATTAAATCTGGTTCTCAAGCAAGCACTAACACTTTAGGTAAATGGATGCAACTTGAGAATGTTCATTGAAATCAGTCAAATACTGCACTGTTCTTCTCATACATGCAACATGAGAGAAACAGGAGTAGGGAGAAGATCAAACACTTCCCCAAATTACCTGTCCCATTGTGAAAATATTTTGATGTATGTGACCATTTGTTTTATTCATACCACCAATTGATCTTAATGTTTTGAAAAGAAAGTTTTGCATTATTGTTTTTCTTTCTTTTTATATCGTTGCTATTGTCTTATTATTTGATGATAAAATTTATGTTTTTTTCTTAAAATAAAACACAATATAAAAGTGTTATAAGGGAAAAAAACTGGAAAGTAATGTTTAGGAGAGAAAACCAGGGGTGCAGGCAGGGGGTGATCGGATGAGGAAGTGAGAAGGACAGCAGAGGCAGGGCGCTCTCCATGGAGACCAGGAAACGCTGACCAGAAGCAGCTCAGGGCTCGCTGCTGCCCTGCCCCTCACAGCCCACAGAGCCTGGATCCTGAGGACAGGAAGCTTGTCTGGAGAGGCCCAGGCTCCTGCAGACCTGGGGCCTGAAGAGGTGGGGTGTGTAAGGTGACGAATCTTCAATTGTGCTGTACACCTGTCTGCACAGTGCTCCTGAGCCATCCCATCATCACAAACAGGGCAAGAGACCTTAATTAAACATTTGTCTGACTTAGCCTTGGAGCTCAGTCTAAATTTGGCAAAGGAGCAGAGTTACTACAGAGATTTTTCTCTTCCAGCAGCCTTCAGAATTGTGGACTTGGAGCCACCAAGTAAAACCAAGTAAAGGCTGTCCCTGAGACTTCAGGATGGTAGAAGCACCTGAGTGTAAAATCCCTCACCCCACACCATCCCACCAGAGTCGTTCTCAGTGAATCCCTGAGCTGTAGGAGTCTGAGCACAGCCCCGCTCTGTCTGCACGGCTGCGTGCGGATGCATGGCGGGTTAGTCTCAGAGCTAACCATTCTGTGTTGTTTTCCTCCTTGGGTTTGAACTTGCTTGGTGCAGGTTGCCCTCTCCTCTTTTTAATATCAGCCCCCTATAAATGACCATGTCTGTGCTATGCCTGCCTCCTCGTTATATTTGGAAGCACAAACACTCATTTCCCAGGCTCACAGCGGGAAGGAATCTGCCTCAGAGTGAATGCTGCATGGATCCCACCCTCCTGTGATGTAGATGAGACTGTGGACCACAGGTCTTTGTGCTGATGATGAAGCTATCTCGGATGTGGCCAGCGGGAGTGAAGCAATGTTCGCATGATTGAGAAGAACATGGGTTTGGGGGCCACGTGCACAGTGCTAGGGTTTGAATGAGTCCCCTCCAACCCTGACATTGAGTCAGTGTGAATGTGTGAAGAGGTGGGGTGTGTAAAGGTGACGAGGTGGGGGATCCCCTGACCTGTAAACAGGTGAAGGCTGAGGTAAGAACTATGGTGCAGGGCTCAGCCTCCTTGTTCCCTTCCCTCTTCTGTCACATGGGGAGCAGCACAGAGCCCTCACCAGAGAGCATCACCCGAGACCTGGACCCGAGCTTTCCAGGTGCCAGAACTGTGGAAAACAGATTTATGTTTGGAGTAAATTATCCAGACTCGGGTATTCTGGTAGAGCACACGAGTAGATTTAGACATAAGGCACTGTAATAATAGCACGTCGCCACACAGTGACCATGGAAAGTCATGGGAAGCCACAGAAATATTATGCCCCTTATTCCTCTAGGTAATTTTATTTCTCCTATGCAAAATATAAGTTGTTTTTCTTCTTTTAAAATTTGCTGTTAATTTTCTAACATTGATGTCAAAATTCTGCTCTTTTGAATATTGCATGAATACTGCATATTCAGTAATACAGCTAAGTAATTCATTGTTGAAAATATGCATTTATAAGATTTGTCATTGCTTAAGATAATGTGGTAGATGGACCTTTAGAATAAATTTAAATTATTTTCATTTATTGTATAACCATTGCTAAAGAAGAGGTTATTTAGTTAACATTACATTGTGTTTCTTAAAGGTGTATTTCTGTGTACATTTGATCAATTTATACAGTGAAATTAATCATAGTTTATGATTACAACTGTTAGAAACTATGACTGCATGAAAGTAGTATACAGGGTGATTCTGCTTCTGAGATGTCTCAAATCCTTTGATTTCTAAAATATTTATCTGAAATGAGACAAAGTAAGAGTGACTCAAGCCTGGATTTCCAATGATGCAAAGCACTGCTGCGGCTCCAGGACTGCGCCACCATGTGATAGTCGGGTATTTTTCTTCTTGTTTAAAGTGGCTTTGTCCCTGGATTCACTATGACAATATCATGACTCTTCAGCGAAGTGGGGTTTTTTTCAGGTGTTTCTTGAATATATTTTATGAGTAACATTTTATGGTGTAGAATTTGTCACATTTTATCTTTGTTATTGTAGGGAAATAACTCCTGATTTGATTCTGAAAATTTGTTTTTCATGTTATGGAAGTCGAATGTTATGGGAGATGGTACAAATGGGAAACATTATGTGAAACCACGCGAATAACTTTTCCCAACAGGAGTTAGTTGCCTTGTCTTTAGTATAATTTTAGCTTACAGGGTAACTGTATATTTTCTTCCACTTCCAGTGTTTTTAGATAATATTCATTAGTCTGTCTTAGGATTCATTGGGAAATATGCAGTTTGCCTTTTGAAATTGTTGATAGTATATTGCAATTCTTGTTTTTGAAATAGTTTCTAATAATCTTGGTTTTAGGAGTTTTTTTTTTTATAATTTCAACTTGGAATTGTATTGTCATGTTTTTCCCCTAAGTTAATTAAGGGTTAATTATTGCTTATTTTTATCAAAGAAAATCTATCAATTGTTATGTTTTTATAGCTTCAACTGATTTCCACTCTGATATTTATAATGTCTTTTCTCCTACAGGTTTTAGATTCAGATTGTTCTTGCCTTTCTGGGATGTTTAGATGTCTTATTTATATAAGGTAACTCTATTTTTCTAATGCAGATATTTCTCACATAAATATCCATTCTTAAAAGTGCATTCATTGTGCCCAGTGGAACTTGACATGCTCTACTATTGTCATTTGACTCCTGGAACTTTTAATTTCTTCTGTGTGATTATTCAGTGAGGTATGATTTAGTTTACATGTTTGTGAAGTTCCTCCAGGTAATTTCATGGCTGTTGATTTTCTAGTTTTATTCCACAATGATCCAGTGATTTCAAGAAATTACTTCATTTTTTATTCATTAAAATATACCTTATGACTTAAGATATGGTCTGTTTTGGATACAGCTCCATGGACTGCTGAGAAAAAAGTGTTTATTTGGATAACACACTCTGTGTATCTCTATTATTCCATTGATTTCAATGTGTGGTTCAACTTATATTTTTGTTGACTTTTTGGCTGTACTGATTAGTCTATTTGTAAAAATATAATACTGAAGTCCTTAGCTGTGATTGTATTGGTGTCTACTTACATTCAGTAACTTTTGCTTTCACACTGCGTCAAACTCTGTGCATATCTATTTTTAATTGCTGCATCTTTCTATTTAATAGTTTCTTTCATCAGTATACAGTAAGTTTCCTTGTCTGTTCTGGTTAGTTTTGGCTTGAAGTCGCATTGGTCTGAAATTGACATAGTTACTTCTGATTCCTTTCAAGTTCCAAATGTAAGAGTAACATTTTCCATCATTTTCCTTTCAGTCTTTGTGCTTCTTTATGGATTGGGCACATATCTCGGTGACAATGGAAGATTAGATGTTGCTTTTGAGTGAATCTGCCAGTCTGTGTGTGTGGATTGGGAAGTTCAGACCATTTGCATTGAATGTTACAATTGTAAGGTATTTGTTATAAGTTTGAAGAGAATCAATGTTTCTTTGTGGATCTTTGTCTTTCCCTTTGGTTTGCTGCTTTTCTAGGCGGTGTGTTTTCTTTCATCTGAGTTACTGAGTGATGCTGGCCTCTCTGTTAAGAATCCTTGAAGTACTTCTGCAATGCTGCATCAGTTAAAATGAGTATACTTTTCTTCCTTTTTGTCAAAATAAGATTTTATTTCTTTGTCAATTTGATGGATAACTTTGAAGAAAATAGTGGCCTAGTTTGTCATTTGTGTTTCCCGGGGAGCATGGTTGAGAAGCCTCACCCCAAGTTCTCCTGACATTTAAGGTTGAGAAGTCTGCTATTATTATGGGGCTGGTTTTATACTTTGCTTCATGTTTTCTTCTAACACCTTTTGGTATTCTCTTTGTGCTAGACTCCTCAGAATTTTAATAAATATTACAATATTTGTGGAGAGTTTGTTGTCTTGTTGAGGCTCTTAGGGGCTCTCTATACAACACTTACCCTAATACTGAATACATTCTCTGTATTTAGAAAATTTTCTTCTATGATGTCAATAAATTGTTATATATTTGATGTCACCTAACCTTTCTCTAATTCCAATAGTTCTTGGTAATTTTTTTCTGGATCATGCAACAGAGTTTAGACTCAGCTTCTATTGTGTCTTACTGTTTTTAGGGCATCATTAGGTACACAATCTAAAACCTTACTCTTACTTGAAGTGGAAACACATTCCCTTCAGATTGATTACTCATCTTTTATATTTTACACTAAATATTTTTATGTCCAAAATTTCTGCTTCTGCTTTATGTGAAATTTTTCTTTGAAGACACAAAGAACCATGATAAGAACCAAATTTCCTGGACAAAACAGTAATAATGCTCACTGACAATTTGCTCTTCCCACATATCAGCTACCACTGCCTCTGAAATGGGACTAGACTGTACCCCACCAAACACAGCATGACAGCTAGGACACCAGATGTCCTACAGGAAATGTGTAATGTTGTCTTGAA
Organism: Hydrochoerus hydrochaeris; assembly: GCA_004027455.1. Lineage (NCBI taxonomy): Eukaryota > Metazoa > Chordata > Mammalia > Rodentia > Hydrochaeridae > Hydrochoerus > Hydrochoerus hydrochaeris. The sequence continues at coordinate 24,630 of PVLA01013884.1, read as the reverse complement.
GCATGCTGCAACTGTTGGTGGCTCTGGAGTCATCGCCCCACCATCAAATGTTCCCAGACTTGTTTCTCTCTCCAGTGTAGTAGAAGAACGGTCAGAAGAGAATGCAAATCAAGAGTAAAGTTTATTGACAGATGAAAGAAACACAAGACCAAGAGTTGTGGGGATCCCTGAGTTGGATAACTCCTTAGTATGGCCATTGTCCTGTTCTGATGAGGGTGAAGGTAACTGTCCCTACTATTAGGGGAAGCCCCACTAGATTGGTTTTTCCTGTTACTAGTGATTTGGGTTCAATATTGCAACAATTAGGGCGGCAATGTTACAAAAGCAAAATCCTTCATTGCCTGTTATTTACATCCTCAGAACACTACAGAGGCTGATTTTCTCCTAAATTGTAAAGGGTCAGTGTCCCTTTTCTGATCCAACATCAGGGTCTCATTTATCCCTCAAAGGAGATTTCTTCACATACCACTGAATCTCCTGAGCCATCTACAGCTGCTCAGCATTGCGCTGCTGCTCTCTGAGATAATTCTCATAAGGCTGCTCCCTCCACTTGATGAGGAAGCCACTTCCCAGGTTTCTGCCTCTCCTGGATTCTCCCAGTGCTGTGCTTCTCAGCACTCACAGAGCCCTGGGGAGACAGTGTCATAGCAATTTTAGGATATTTGGAGAAGAGGAGGGAACCGAGATTTATTACAGCAGTGGTCCCAGAGGAGCTGCACACTCCAAGTCTGAGCCCTGAGCTAGTGTAGGAAGTTACTTTTATACCATTTATCAGGCAGGGCTGGGATCTATTGTGAGCCAGTGGGCTTTAGGGATATGGAACTGGATACTTGTCAGCCTGTACAGCTTGTACCTCTAGCACATCCTGTGTACAGAAGCAGGAGGAACACTGCAGGATATTGACATATTTGGGTTTTCATACATTTTGAACACAAAAGTATTTCTAAAATATGTATGAAAACAAGACAAAAATTACAGGAATAACCTGAAAAACTATATATCAAAGTTTTCTCTTTTTTTCCTTAGTACTGAGAACCAAAGCTAGTGCTTTTGCAATGAACTATGTCCCCAGCCTTTTTACAAATTATTTTTTGAGAAACTGTCTTCCTAAGTTACCTGGAGAGGAAGAGTTTGTAACAGTTTTACTCCAGCCTTGCAGAGTTGTGGGACACATGCATGAACTAACATAACTTTCAAAATGGTATTCAAAGCCTGTCACACATTAGACCTCAGGCACACTCTGAATGATGGATAAAGGTATATGTAATGGCATCCGCAGTGTTACCCTGTTTAATTTGACTTTGGAATCATCAGACTCAGATTTTCTACCTCTAAACATCTTCTTTCACAGAGGAAAAACACTGACTGTAAATTTACTACAAGTTGGCCTCACAACAAAAATAAATCCAAATTAGCTACATCAATGAGCTCTAATTAATCCTGGTCTGAAATTCCAAGTCTATTCATTTAAGGTTCCAATGGACAAGTCAACCCATTTCCACAGGTTTAACATGTGGTTGGAGGAAAGCAGTAATAGTTTATTGTCTGGTTTTCCAAAGTATGGCTCAAGAGAGGCCCACTGTTAAACAGGTAGAGAGGCTCAATACTCCTTTGCTTACTGTTGATTAGGGGACTCACAACCTCCGGGAAATGAGAATGCTGGAGTCAGCTTTCCAGGGAAAACCTCTTCCTCCACACTGACTTCCTTGCAGAGCCCTGTCATTGCTCTTCTCTAGATGCAGGACTCAACTTGGGGACCAGTCACTCAGCTGGGGACCCTAAAGGCAATGAGTTTAATTGGATCAAAGAGTGGCAGAGGTCAAGCAGCAGTTCTCAGTTGCCAAAGGCCAGGTGTGCACACTTACCATAAAAGGAATAGGAGTATAACAGTGATCACAATGGGCTGACGCTAGTACACCATGGTGATGGCTGATTAGCCATGGTGGTCACCAAAGTGACCTACACAGGAAGCCTTCTGAAGGTCCACTGGATTCATATAACTGGAAAATTTTAGAGCAAACAAATGAAAATCTACCTCAAACTATAGCAGCAGAGAACCATGTTGCCTCTTGAGTTCAACAAGGTTACAGACTCATTTCCTAGAGGAAGAATCTTGGGGCGCTACCAAAAATCATCCTGCCAGTCTTCCTCTCATATTCCCTTTAAAGGGACCTACAGGCTCATAGGAGAAAGTGAGGTTATCACACATCTGGGGGACTCTTGGACAGTGCTTCTGAACCAACACTGATTCTTGGAGATCTAAATCCTCAGTGTGGCCCTCGAATGCATAATTGGGATAGGGATGCTTCATACCTGACAGGTGAGGTATTCCTTTAAGAGCGGAAGGCCGAGTGGAGGCCACAGAGATTCACAATACATCCACTGATCCCTACCCAGGCTTTGCTGAGTCCATTTCATGAGGTGTGCTGTGGTTTCCCCCAAGGTGGTGGTTCAATTAAAGCAACAAAAAAAGCTGTATCTTTGACTCTAAATTCTTCTCCTCCTTTGCCTCTTCCGCCTGTTCCAAGCTATCACAGACCCTGAAGTTGTAACACTAAGGCTGATCGCACAGTGCGGGGTCTGCCTCAGGTTTTTGTCCCTGACTTCTACCTGGAGCAGCCTGCCGTGTAAAATGTGTGGTCAGGTAGACTCTCCTCGCTGCTGCCCTGCATCAGTGTTATCAGAAGGCCTCTATCCAGTGATCTGAAAACACAATGGCATCCTCCTCCCTTTTTGTGTCACTCCTTCACTCTGTCATAATTGACCAGCATGACTGGACACCCTGTGCTTCCTTCTGAAACACAAGTTACAAAACACTCCATTGTCCTCTCCTGGGTACAACCGTGAGGGTCCCAGTCAAGGTCTGCTCAGGAGGCTGCATCTTCTGCAGGTCTCTGAATATTGTGCTCTGCAGTGTTAGCTCCAAACCACCAGCTGCTTCAGCAGCTGTTTTTAGAGTACATTCTTTCCCTGGAGAGCAGCAGTCAGTTGACACTGCAATCATGTCCTCGCTTGTCAGATGGAAAGTTGCACTCTACTTAATAAATTCTTCCTTAGCTTATCAGCAGTCTCAAAACAAAGAACTAAAAATCTGCCAAAACATTCTTTATCTTGAGCCACCTCTATCACTTAAAAGGGATCATATACTCTTACAATAGTAACAGGTTCCCCTGAATAACACTGGACATTGGTTTGTGTCCTGACATCAACTCCACTTGGAATGGGATAGGAGAGCAGGTGTTAGGGGGTAAAGATGTATCACAGACTGATCAGGACTGCAAACTTCCAAATGAGTGGACAGCAAAGACTTAAAAAAAAAAAAGAAAAAGAGACAAGTGGTATGATTTTAAGCCTGCAGGAGGATCAAAACCCTTTAGGAGAATTTGAGATTCTCTGGGGGCTGAGACCAAGAATTCTCTGAGCTTTAGTTTTCAAAGGGAGGGGTTAACGTGGATAGCATGAGGACAGAGCAGGACCTTGAGAATTGGTTCAAAGATTTCTCCAATTAGTAAATTATGCTAACATAGGAGAACTATCTTATCTCCAGGTTGACATTCACTGTAGGACTGAGACAGCAGGAGTGAGACACCTGTAGCAAGTTTCTAGTTAGTGAACTAAGTTTGCAGTCAGGTGTCCTTATCTGTGGCCTTATCTTGTCCTTTGAGGCATCACAGCACCACAGGCCAGCACAGGTCCCAGCCAGCACCAGTGATTCATAGAGGCTCAGTTGCTACAAATCTCCTTCTCTTCTCTATACACGGAGCTAAGGCCTGGTAGAGTCACAAGCAAACATGGAGAGCCAATTGGTTAATTTTAAATCCTGCTCAGAGCTGCTTTGCACTGGTTTCCATCAGACAGCAGCCTTGTGCCTCAGGAGAGGCATTAGTGGAGAGGAAAGGGCACCACCTGCTGCTCGGGAGGCAGAGGGGGCTGCCTGGCATCAGGAAACACAGGGCACTGTCCTGAGGGTGGGGTGTGGGTAGCTGCCAGTGAGCTGTCAGTGAAGAGCAGGGGCTGTGAGGAGGTCTGTGGGGGGCTCTGTGGAGCTCTGGGGTGCGGCACAGACCTGATGAGAGAGTTCCCAAGCCCAGGGTCTCGGCAGCACTTCAGAGCACAGGGATGGAAGTGACAGCTGAGATTTCCTTTCCCTATTACAGAACAGACCTAGCTGCACAATGTGTTACAACTCAGGGACCCATCCCTCAGCCAGGTTTGTGCTTTCACCATTTGTACTGGGTCCAACAGTGGGCACAGCCGGCTGTTGATCACTGCCACTGAGGTCACCACCATCCAAACCCAGGTTGTGGCAGAGGCCACAGCTGTCTCTTCTGGGGGCTGGTCTCTGCTGCTGATTTCTGTAGGCTGCTGGGCTCTGGGGCTCTTCAGCACTAATAGTCCTTTGTGTTTATTGCTGTTTCTTCTCAAATGACCTCTCTGTCCACTCCACTCAGGATAAAAGTCCCAAGTGGTCTCACAGGACCTTAAGAGCCCGCGCTGCCTGAGAAATGAATCCCTGGTGGTTACAGCACACGGGAGGGAGTCCGCATTTCATTGAGGCTGTGTGCAGCATGGGGTGCGTTCCCTGGAGGGAGCCGACTAGACTCTCCAGGTCCTGTGTGGGAGGAGTTGTGTGTGGAGCAGCTGTAGGCCTGCCGTTGGCACAGGGCTCTGGGAATGTTCTGGAAGGCCCGCTGTGGGTGGGGGGTGCTGACCACAGCCCCCTCCCTCTCCCTGTGCTCCTCCCAGCCAGGGCCCTCCCCTTCTCCAAGGAGGCAGCAGCAGTCTCTGGAGCAGGAGTGGGGCCCAGGCTGGCTTCCCTGCTGCACCCTCGTGGGCCTGGAGGGGAGGGCAGTGTCTGGGCAGCCCAGGAGGCCCCTGAAGCAAGGGGTCCGGGACTCCGGAGTCGTGAGGGGCAGGGATGCGCAGAAAGGAGGGACCCCACCTCAGCACACCGCTCAAATTCTGGCTGCTTGGAGAGCAGAGAAGCCAGAAGCTTCTGTCTGCACAGGCGAAGAGGGCAGAGCTCAGCGCAGCTCTGGGAATCTGGTCTTGGAAATTGGTTCCGTGCTCCTCCGGTATGACACTAGCAGCGACAGGGGCCTGGATCCAGCCCTGTCCTGAGGAGCCCAGGCTGCTCTATCTGGCTTGTGGCTGCCCCTCCCAAAGAGCAGAAACACCTGCGCATGCGCGCCCTGGCCTCCCCGCCCCAACCTCTGCCGGAAGAACTGCGGTGCAGAGGAGGCGGGGACTGGGACGAGGACGGAGCAACACCGCTTTCCCCACAGCAGGTGATGACTGAGAACTGGGTCCTGGCGCCTGCTCGCCTTCTTCTCTGCCCTCGCAGACATGAGTTTCCGGCGGGAGCCGCAATGTCGTAGCGCCCTCAGCTCCCGGTGAACAAGAGGATCAGAATGGGGGGTCGGCTCTGCGCATGCTCACTCCTGGCCCTGCGACCAGATCTCCCACCCATAGCCCTGCGCGCATGCGCAAACCGACTGCTGCTCCGGGTCTCTCCTCCTCCGCAGCTCCTGCAGAGCCTTTGTTCCCCTTCTGCAGAGGGAATTCGCTCGCTCTGCGCCAAGGCAGTGAGGATACCGGACTCCTGGCTCTGCTCTCCCGGCTTTTTGTCTGCTCCTCCCCGCTAGGCAGTCGTTTTGGGAGGACAGCGCGGGTGGCGTCCCCGGGTCCTGCGACCCGCAGTCCCGTGTAAAGCGGCGGAGTGAGGGGTCGTGAGGGCGGAGCGGCCAAGGCTCGGACCTGAGGCTCGGGCTGGGCAGCGCGGTCCCTGGGACGGCGATGCCTGCTGGGGCAGAGCCCCCAGATCCTGGAGGAGCCGAGCAGGGACCGGGCAGGACAGCGGGCTGAGGAGCCAGGACGAGCTGAGGTCCCCGCGGCAGGACCGCGGGCGCCGCGGAAGTGCGCGGCTCCTCCGCTAGGGGGCGCGCGGGTCAGCCCAGGGGGCGCATTGCAATTACGGGGGCTGCGTGGGATGCTGACAGGAAGAGATTACCGCGCTTGGTGCTGTGTGTCATGAAAGCGAAAACTGCTGCACAGACACATAGATTTTCCTGAGGCGGTCTTTGAACCTGTGCCCATAAGTGCTCCTCTGTCCATCATGCACTGACTATAAAAGTGGATGTCCCCAAGCTCAGCCTGACTCTTGAGAGTTTTATTACATGGAGGGCCGGAGTTCTAGCTGAGACTGTGGCTGATCCGCTCTGTCCTAGACTACTGGCATAGCACCATGGTGCCAGAGCAGGTCCTGTGTCCCCTGGACCCACTGAATTCCTGGGGACATTTCTCACCGTTAAGTGAGTGACCACCAGTGTCTTGGAGTAGTGAGCATGACCATGGAGCACCAGAGGTGAGGAAACTGTGTGTGATCCTGCTGTCTTCATCCCTTAACAGGGGCGCTGTAGAACAACATGGGACTCATGCTCCAGCCCAGCTGTTCACGGATCAGGCAAACTTGGTATTGCTGGACAAATGGTCCATTTCTACATTTATTTCAAGGCATTGTCGCAATGTCAGTGTCATGATAATAAACGCAGCAGGTCTCCCCATGCAGACCCTTGTGATGTAAACCGCAATCCCCACCTCTGCTGGACCAGGAAACAGCGCAGTGCTGTCAGGAAGCAGTCCCCTTCTGTCACCATCTCCAACTGTGACACATTTCTCTCAAAACACAGTGCTGAGCTCAGAAAAACTCTCACAGTGAACTTAGTTTCCCTTGTTAGTTGTGTACAATTGTTTAAATTAATCTTCCTCTAAAAATGTAATGAAGATTTAAAAATTATAGATGTTTCTCTAAATGAATCTCCTCCACACCTCAGATATTAGCCATTAGAAATTCAAGGCCTAATACTGAATTCTAACCTGATGGCAACCATGGAAATCCTTCCCTTCACTTTTGCCTACATTGCATATATTTCCTACATGTTCTTTATACATCAGTAATTGTAATGCACTTTAATATCGTTCTATATTTTATCCTTATTCTGTCCATCAGTGGATCAGATCATAGTTTCAGATGCTCGTGGGACACTACCCACAGACTGTCCAGTAGAGCAGACTGTCCCTGATGACCATGGCCTGGGACAGGAACTTTGGAAATGATTTTACCCAAACACTGAAATCTTATGCTGGATGACACCGTGTTCTGAATTTCCAACTGTACTGGAAAACTTGATATTTTTTCTTTCCTCTCTCTTTTTTGGTACTAGGATTCAAATTTATGACATCACAGTTGCCAGGCACGTGCTGTGCTGCTGAGCTATACCCCAGCCCCTCTTTTCCTTGTTATTAAGGAAACTTATATTTCTTCAGCTCTCCTTCTGCTTAGTCATTATCTTACAATGGTGCAAACTATCTCCTAAAATATATTCATACATACCCCCATTGCTGTAATAAAATTCTAGGAAGGTCATTAAAATCTGTGCTATTCAAGAAGTTAATGGAGAAGATTACTTTCTTTTTAAAAAAAATTTTTTAGAGAATAAAGCAAAAGAGGACAGATCTAAGCAGATCAGAACAGAACAATGTAAGCAACATAGCACTTCACAACAAGACAATTGGATATTAACAGTAGCTATTATAATGTCTCTTTCTTTGAAATAGTTGAGCTTAGCTTTACACACAATAATGTCAAACATAACAAAATAAAATAAAACCACTCAAGAGCATGAAAGTATTACAAGGCATTCTGAACCAAATAACCGAAGATGAACAATGGCTAGTATATTATCTCACTTTCCATGAAAAATGTGTTTATACTATCATACATATTAAAATCCAATAAGACACCACGTGATAGAACCAATGGTAATAAAAAAACAAGAGCATGATAGGACTTCTGAGCAAAATGATATCAAATCAACAATAGCTGCCATATTGTCTTTTCTTGAAAGTAACTATTCATACCATCACATATATTAAGATCAAACAAAACAGAATAAAACCATTCCAACCAATCAATGAAAACATAAGACTTCAAAGCAGTATAATGGTGAGCCATGATTACCATAAAATCTTCTGTACTCTTACCATTTCTTACACTAGGGAGACTATACAGTATTTATACATGTGAGTTTGATTTATTTCACTTATGAGTATGGATTCAAGTTGCATCCATTTATTTATAAATATCTCAATGTGATCATTCTTTATAGCCTAGTAGTACTCCATTGTATAAAAGTACCACAATTTTTTTATCCATTCCTCAGTTGATGGGCACTTAGGTTGTTTCCAAGATCTGGCTATTACAAATTGTTCTGCTATAAACATGGGTGCACATGTATCACTGTAGTAAGATGTTTTCATTTCTTCTGGGAATATGCCTAAGAGTGGAATAGCTGGGTCACTTGGGACCTCCAACCCCAGGTTTTGAGGAATCTCCAGATTAACCTCCACAGTGGTTGCACCAGTCTACACTTCCACCAACAGTGCACAAGAGTTTCTTTTTCCCCACAGCCTTTCCAGCATTTGTTGTTGGTAGTTTTCTTGATCCTGGCCATCCTTTCTGGAGTGAGATGGATCCTCAGTATGGTTTTAATTTGCGTTTCTCTAATGAACAATGATGATGAATATTTTTTCATGTATTTATTTGCCATTCATATTTCTTCATGTGAGAACTGTGTGTTCATCTCAGATGCCCATTTTTGGATTGGGTCTTTGAATTTCAGAGGTCTGATTTTTTAAAATTCTTTATAAGTGCTAGACAGAAGTCCTTTGTCTGAGGGACAGTTCATTAAGATTTTTTCCCAGTTTGTGGATTTTCTTTTCACTCTGCTGGAGATTTCTTTGGACATGCAGAAAATCTTTAATAAGATGTGATCCCAGTTATTGATTCTGGAAAGTATTTCCCATGAAGTTTGGTTCTTGTTCGTGAATTCTCTACCAAGCCCTATGTCTTCAAGATTTTAACCTACTTTGTCTTCCAACAGATTTAGTGTTTCTGTTTTAATATTTAGATCTTTGATCCATTTAGATCCATTTAGATTTTTAGTACATGGTAATAGGCATAGGTCTAATTTTAGTTTTCAGCATATGGAAAGCCAGTTTTTCCAGCACCATTTGTTAAAGAGACTGTTGTTCTTCCAGTGAACATGCTTGGCCCCTTTATCAAAGATAAGGTGGCTGAGTGTGTTTGTAGTTGTATCTTCTAGTCTATTCCATTGATCTTCAAGTATGTTTTTATTCCAAAATCATGTTGATTTTATTATGGTAGCTTTGTAGTATAACTTCAAGTCAGGGACTGTGATGCCTCCAGCCTTGGCTTTGCTGCTTAGAATTGCCTTTGCTATTCTAGGTCTCTTCTGGTTCCAGATGAATTTTAGGAGTGATTTCTCTAAATCTATGAAGTATGTTAGTGGTATTTTCATTGGGATTGTATTGAGTCTGTATAACAATTTTGGGAGAATGGCCATTTTCACAATATTTACTCTTCCTATCCATGAACAAGGGATGTCTTTCCATTTTCTGAGGTCCTCTTCAATTTCTTTTTATTCAGAGTATTATAATTTTCCATGTATAACTCTTTTACATTATTTGTTAGGGTAATTCCTAAGTATTTCATTTTTTTTGGATGCTAGTGTGAAGGGTGTGGCTTCTCTTATTTCTCTCTTGGTGATTTTGTTGTTAGTGTATAGGAATGCTATTGATTTTTGAGTATTGACTATGTATCCAGCTACATTGCTGCATTTATTTATTACATCTAGGAGTCTTTCAATGGAGGTTTAGGGGCCTTCTATGTAGAGTATCATGTCATCTGCAAATAGTGATAATTTAACTTTTTTTTTTCCCTATCTTTACTCCTTTTATTTCTCTCTCTTGTCTAATTGTTCTGGCTAGTATTTCCAGTACTGTGTTGAATAGGAGTGGTAAGAAGGGACATCCTTGTCTTGTGCCTGATTTCAAGGTAAAGGCTTTCAGTTTTTTGCCATTTAATATAACACTGGCTGTTGATTTGTCATATATGGTCTTTATCATAATGAGGTAAAGACTATCTATTCCAATTCTCTGTAAGTTTCGTATCATGAATGAGTGTTGGATCTTATCAAAAGCTTTTTCTGCATTTATAGAAATGAACATGTGATTCTTACTTTTGGCTCTATTGATATGATGGATTACATTTATTGATTTATGTATGTTGACCCATCCCTTCATGACTGGGATAAATCCAACTTGGTCATTGTGTATAATCTTCTTGATGATTTCCTGCATCCTGTTTGCCAATATTTTATTAAGAATTTTTGCATCTATGTTTATTAAGGAGATGGGCCTGTAGTTCTTTTTTAGTTGGGTCTTTCTCGGGTTTTGGAACTAGAGTGATTTTTGCTTCCAGGAATGACTTAGGGAGAATTGCTTCCCTTTTAGTTTCATTGAAGAGTTTGAGGAGTGTGGGCAGTAAGTCTTCTGTGTATTTCTTGTAGAATTCTGCAATGAATATGCCTGGGCCTGGGCTCTTTTGGTAGGGATTTGATTACATTTTCAATGTCATTAATAGAAATTGGTTTATTCAGCAGTTTTACATCTTCTTGATCCAGCTTTGGCGGTTCATATGTTTCTAGGAATCTGTCCATTTCTTCTGTGTTATCAAATCTATGAGAGTAGAGGTTTTCAAAATGGGTGTTGATGATCTTCTGTATTTCCACAGGGTCGGTAGTGATTTTACCTTTTTCATTCTGTATTGTGTGAATTTGAGCCTTTTCTTTCCTTTTTAAAATTAGGTTGACTAGGGGCTTGTCAATTTTATTTATTCTTTCAAAGAAACAACTCTTGGATTCATTGATTCTTTGTATTGTTTTCTTAGTCTCTAATGCATTAATTTCTGCTCTGATCTTTATAATTTCCTCCCTTCTTTTGGGTTTGGGTTTGGCTTGCTCTTCTTTTTCTAGATGTTTGACATCTAATATCAGGTTGCTTATTTGTGTTCGTTCTGTTTTGCTAATGTGGGAACTCAGTGCAATAAATTTTCCTCTGAGGACCACTTTCATTGCATCCCACAGGTTCCAGAAAATTGTATTTGTATTTTCGTTTGCTTGGAGATATTGTTTAATTTCTTCTTTAATTTCCTCTGTGGCCCACTGATTGCTCGAGTGTATTATTTAACTTCCATGTGTTTGTGGGGTTTTTGCAGTTGCTTTTATCATTAATTTCCAGTTTCATGGCACTATGATCTGATAACATGCATGGGATAATTTCAACTCTTTTGCATTTACTTAAATATGTTCTATGTGTTAGTATATGGTCTATTTTAGAGAATGTTCCATGTACCACTGAGAAGAATGTATATTCTGATGTTGTTGGATGGAACACTCTGTATACGTCTATCAAGTCTATTTGTTCACAGGTGTGATTCAATTCTGTTATTTCTTTGCTGATTTTGTCTAGTTGATCTATCCCTTTGTGTCAATGGTGTGTTAAGGTCTCCTGTTATAATTGTGTTATTGCCTATTTGATTTTTCATTTCTGTTAATACTTGCTTTGTGTAGTTGGGTGCTCTGGAATTTGATGCATATATATTTAAGATTGTTATCTCTTTGTCTTGCATATATAGTGACCATCTTTATCTCTTCAGATCATTCTTGGCTTGAAGTTCACATGGTCTGCAAATGAAATAGCTACCCATGCTTTTTTCTGAGTTCCTGTTGCATGGAGTATTGTTTTCCATCCTTTACCTTTCAGTCTATGAGTTTCCTTTTGGGTTAGATTTGTTTTCTTGTAGATAGAATATGGTTGGATGTTTCTTGATCCATTTTGCCAGTCTGTTTCTTTTAATTGGTAAATTGAGGCCATTTACATTAATGGTTATAACTGTCATATATTGGTTTATTTGTTGACATGTTATCTTTCTGATGTTGTATCTTAACCTTCCATTCTTTTTAATTGTCTGTCTTGCTTAGTGGTTTTTTTCTATATGTATCTAGAATGTCTTTCAGTATTCTTTGTAGGGTTGGTTTTGTGATCATGAAGTTATTCAGCTGTTCTTTGTCATGGAAGTATCTTATTTCTCCATCCATTTTGAAGGACAATTTTGTAGGGTACATCAGTATCAGACATTTTCCTTTAGTATCTGAAACATTTCATTCCATGATCTTTTTTACTTCATTGTTTGTGTTGAGAAGTCTGCTATGATTCTGATAGGTTTTCCTTTATAGGTGATCTGTCTTTTCTCTCTAACAGCTTTTAATATTCTGTCTTATGTGAATTTCTGGGATGGTGATTATTATATGTCTGGGTGTAGTTTTGTTTTGGTTATGGCTATTTGGAGTTCTATATGCTTCACTAATCTGAATGTCAGTTTCCATACTCATGTTTGGGAAGTTTTCAGCTATTTTTTCTGTAAATAGCCTCTTGATATCATTTGTGTTGTCCCCTTCTTTTTCATTTATCCCTATTAATTTTATGTTGTTTTTCTTTGCATCATCTTGCAGCTGTTGAATTGTTATTTCCTTGTTTCTTGTTATTTTTAGAAGATCTTTCCTGTTCACTAGCTGCAATCTTATCTTTGAGGTCTGAGATTCTATCTTCACTTTCGTTGAGGCAGTTTTTGCAACTTTCAATAGAGTTTTTGATTTCCTGTATATCTCTTTGAGTCTGCTTCATATATTCTGTTTGTTTCTTAAACTGTTCATTCAGGGATTCTATCATTTTGCTTTGTTCCTCTAATTTTTTAGCTGCATCTTCATTGGATGCATTCAGTATTTCTTTCACTACTTTTATCATTTCTTCCTTTACCTGGGAGATTATTTCTGATTTGAGTTATTTCAAAGCTTCCTATACTTGATTCTTTATTTCAGTTAATATCATTTCAGGCCTTTCAGGTGTATGGCTAGTATTTTCTTCTATGTACATGGCTCCTAGGTTTTCTTGGGATGGGCTGGAGATTTGATATTGCATTTTGGTCTTTTGTTTTGTCATTTTCCTATATTTCCATGTTTCCAGTGATGTTCCAAAGCTTTCCCTGGATGAGTTGGAAATCACCTCCTGTGCCCTCTGCTACTGGGACTCACGTGGCTTTAGCTCCCCTCGCTCGGTGGGCCTGGTTTCCCTGATCAAACGAAGGTCATTGGGCCTGGTCTACTCAAGCCCATGGAACCTCTGGAGCCTAGTCCAGTTTCCTAAGGGCACCCAGCCACTGGCATGATGGTCCCAAACTTTTCCAGGGCCTGCCCTGGTGAGCTGCAGCTCACCTCGCAGTGTGGCACAGGCCTGGCTCCCTTTTTGGCTGGCCTGGCTCCCCTGGTTGAATGAAGGTTGCTGAGTGTGGTCCACTCAAGCCTGTGGAAACTCTGGAGCATAGTCCAGTGTCTTAAGGGGGCTGGGTGGGCAACCAGCCATGATGAAGAAGATTATTTTCTGTAAGCATCATATTGGTTTTACCCTCAGTCTTGTGAGAATGATTTTAATAATGTTGATTTTTTTTTAATTTCAGTTTGTAAAATACTGAGTAAGAGAACTCTGACCCCTGCTCCAATCCCTCACACCTAGGTGCTGTGTCTAGGACTCATATTTCCCTTTTCCAGCAGGAGAGTGGCCACTGGGGGCCAACCTGGACCTCAGCTGTGACGGAGCAAGGACAGGGCCTGCCCTCCCCCTAAGCCCCTGGGATGTAGCCCTGGGCCCTGCATTTCAGGCCCCTCCTGCTCTGGCTGCTGCTGCCCTGGCCAGGCTCAGGTGAGTGAGGAGGAGCTGGGAGGGCTGGACCCTCCTGCCCTGACCTGCACAGAGGCCTGGGCCTGAGCTGCCCCTGAGGGTCTGGGCCTGGCCTGTGCTGGCCTCTCTGTCCTCCTCCCTTCCCTCTCTTCTGGCTTTTCAGAGTGCAGTGCTGCAGGTCCTCAAGCATACTTTTTATTAATACAGTACAAATTAAGATGTTCACGTAATCTTTTTTGAGTAATTATTTTCAGTTTTGCACCTCACCTATTCTTTTTATAAATTAAGTTTTTAACTTTACAAGATTACAGTACCTTGTAATAACAGTCATCCTAAAAGATTAGTTTATGTACCTAACACCTCTTCTCTTCTTTTCTCATTTCCCTGCCCAGTTCCACAGCCCTATTAATATAGGGGGAATGAAACTCCTGACCTGCTATATGTTCAATGAATTTTAAGAACAATGGAGGTTAAGATAGAATATATTTATTGAGAAGAAGGAAGCTTCTGTCTGAGTGACAGAAAGGGTCCCAAGTAGATTGCCAAAGAGTTTTTCCTAGGGACTTTTATAGAGTAAAATCATGAGGATAGATGTGTGAAAGTTAGGGGAAAATGGGATCTTGCATGGTGGGCTCAAAGTTGGATAGAACTGTGGTCAACCAATAAGATTAATTGCTCAGGTAAAATTGATTAAATTAGGAACAAATGTGGGAGTGAGTCACCTGGTAAGCGGGCATGCTTAACAGCACTGGCCCTTCCTGGAGGGGGTGGGATGCTGACTCCTGGCTTCCTCAGGGTAACAGAGAACTATTTGGACTGTGGATCCTTAGGATGTGGCTGTATTTGCTTTGCCTTTTGTCTTGAGCTCTGTCCCACAGCAGGAAGTGATTGTCTCTTCCAAGGCTGCAAGGTATCTGGACTTCTGCTCTGGCTCCTTTGAGGGCTCAGTCCTGTCTGACTATAATATTTATGTCCTCCTATGGTCTACAGAACTGCCTGTAACAATATCTTCATATTTTCCCATTTTATTCCTCAAACTCTTTTCTGTAACCTTGTCTGGTTTTGACTCAGGAATCTGTGTGAATCTTCCCGAGGTCCGGCGCTGCCCCTGCTGGACTGTGCCATCTCTGACAGGGACTTTGGTGTGTTTTCCATTTTGCTTTCAAAGATATTATTTCATATGTTATTCTTTTTTTAACCCCATACTAGGTGTGAAAAGGAGTCAAAGTGCACACAAATCCATAATGGTCACTTCTGACTAGGCTGGAATTTATCTTTGAATTCTTTTAGCAACTGTTTTAGCCTTAAAAAGGGCACAAGGTGATGAGAGTAAACACCACCTCTGCTGTGGAAATTGCTCCTCTTTAGGACACCTGCAGTGCCCATAGGGGCTGATGGAGATAAATGTGATGCTGGATTGTAGTGAAAAACACCAAAGTGGAAGTAAAATGCCAGGACAGCTGAACGGATCATCTCCTTAATTATCTCAAGGAAATAAATGCTCAGAGCAGGAAAATGCGTAAACCTGCTCCGACACAACACGCACACCTATTTGTGCTATAAACCTAGCTCTGCTGTCTTCCCAGAAAGCATCACTTACTAGCCCACCAGGGAGCAACCCACACCCAGAAAGGAATTTGTGGAACATGAGAGAAAGATGAGTCAATCTATTCACAGCTGTTTTTTTAAAAACTCAGTTAAGGACTTTGAACTCAACAAAAATAGAAGGTCAATGGGCAGTCAGTAGATAAAAATAATTTGAGTCTATTAGGAATTAAAAATGGGAATGATGCTGATATCCAGTACTGTCCAGTGGAAAGCATTCTGACTTTAAAACAAAACAAAGAAAAACAAAAAGGTCTTTAAATTTGTGGAAATACGTTTCCCCTGTAATTTCATTTTAGAAGGTTTTCCTTAGAAAATATTAAGGAATAAATGATAAAATGAAATAATGATGTACATATAATAGTTTAAGGAAAATCTATGAAAATGAACATCTCCCACAACCTAATAATAAAAGCTAAGTCTTATGAGTTATTTTTGCAGCATTTTCAAATTTTAAATGTTCTGCAATGGATTTTCATCGACCTGAGCTATTTGGTCTCCTTTTATGAATCTGTACTCTAGAGAACATTTCCAGTTGCACCCTGCGCCTACGATCCAGATCCATCTCCGTGCCCGCAGGTTGGTCCCGGAGACCTGCTGCTCCGGGGACTTTACTCACTTTACCCCTCCCAGGGATGCGGAATCCAGTTCACCTTCCTGCTTCTCTGTGTCCACACAGCCTGCAGAACCCTAGCTCTGTGGAAGGCCTTTCACTGCCGAACTGACTTTTCTATTCATCAATGTTCTAGGAAAGCAATGAGAACTTAGGGATTTATTTTTAAATTTGAATTATTATTGTCTACCTAAAATTTCCTAACATTTCCTGCTGTGTCCTCAGTTGTTGCTTCCTGTCTTCCCATAGTCCTAAATATGTGAACTGAGCTCGCTTTGCTTTTCTGTTCCCATCACGGACTTCTCAGAGGAGCGCTGACCTCCGGATTGTCCTACCTGCTCCCTTCTCTCTTCCTTCTGCACATGTTGCTCATATGCAGGGCAGGTTTAGGCCACACTCACACTAAGCCCTGCTGTAACCATGGGAGAGCCATTCGCAGTGACACAGGGGATCTCACCCAGCCTCTGTCTGGAGAAACTTTCACTTTCCCTGAACCTGGCATCTGCCTTTGTTTTCTCATTTCCATGGTTTCAATAAGTATTGTTTCTCCTGAATGTCTCAGTGTTGTGCTATGTTTTTGTGATATATGTGTTTGGTTTAGAAAATCCTTTACTATGCCAATATCTTTAAGTGTTTTACCTATTTTGTTTTCCAGAAAGTTTACTGTTTCTTTTTAATGTTTCATATCTTTGAGCCATTGGATTTTAATTTAGCATGATGAGATCTAAGGGTTCAGTTTCATCCCTCTACAAACAGAAGACCAGTCTTCCCAACAGTACTCTTGAAAAGGCTGTTTTTTTCCTTCAGAATAAGTTTTTGGCCCCTTTAGCAAATAGTTGAATGTGTCTGGGAAGGTTTCTGTGTCCCCAGTTCTGTTCCACTCACCCACCTGTCTGTTCTGGCTTCTGTACTGTGCCATTTTTACCACTGCTGCTTGTAGAACAGTGTGAAGTCAGGAATCACTATTCCACCTGCTTTGCTATGACTGCCCATAAGTACATTTGTTACTGAGTGTTTTCTAATTCTATATCGATTTTAGGGTTATTTTCTCTATGTCTATAGAGTGTGCTGTTGGCATTTTTACTAGGGCTGCACTGAACATGGATAAGAGCTTTAGAAGCAAAGCCATTTTGCCAGTGCTGTCTCTGCCTGGTGAGAAGCAATGTGCGTCTTCCCATTTCCTAAAATCCTCTTCAATCCCCTTCTTCACCATACCACAGTTTTTGTTATAGAGGTATGTTACTTCCTTGGTTAGCTTAATTCCTAGATATTTCATTTTTCTTGAAGTAACCATGAATGGCATTGATTTCAGAATTTGCTTCTCATCCTGTTGATTGTTGGTAGTCATAAGTGGAAATCATTTTTTGGTGTTGTATTATATTCTGCTACTTTGATCAAACTGGTGATCAGTGCTAAGAGTTTTTTGTTCAGGTCTTTGGTTCATCTAAGTAGAGAAGCATGTCATCTTCAAATAACAATCATTTTAGTCTTCCCTTTCTGATACAAGTCCCATTTATTATTTTCTCTTGCCTAATTGCTTAGGGTACTGAGTGCAAGTACTATCTTGAGTAACAGAGGTGACCATGGACATTGTTGACTTGTTTGTTATTTTACATGAAGTGCTTTTAGTTTTCCCCTATTTAGTATGATGCTGGCTATTGGTTTGTCATAAATAGTGGGAAGTTGTCCTGCTCTGACTGTGTCCTTTGGGATATTTATTATGAAATGTTATTGGATTTTGTCAAAAGCCCTTTCTGCATCTATTGGTATGACAATGTGGTTCTTTATCTTGCTCCTGTTTAGATAATGTGTTATATTTTTAGACTTATTTATGTTAAACTCACATCTCTGGGATGAAACACGTTCGATCAGGATGTATGCCCTTTTAAATAGATTACTTCCTTCTATTCACTAATATCTTGTTGACTGTTTTACACCTGTGTTCATTAAAGACACTGGTGTATAGATATTTTTTTACCTGGATTTTTATCTGGTTTTGCTATTAGGGTGATGTCAGCTTCTATAAATGAACTTGGAAGCACTCTAACACTTTCAATTTATTTAAAGAGCTTGTGGGTCATTGTGATGTAACATTCTTTAAGATTCTGTGGATTTAGCTGTGAATCCAATGTATTCTGGTCTTTTTTTAGTTGATAGATTCTTTATTACTGAATCAATTTCACTGCTTGTTATTGGGTCATTAAGCTTATTTCCATCTTCTTGTGGTAGTTTTGGTAGTTTGTATGTGTCTAAGAACCTGTCCATTTGTTCAAAATTTGTTAAATTTTAGGAAACAGTATTTTAAAGTAGTTACTATCTTCTGGATTTGACAGTATCTACTGTTTAATTGTACTTTGTCACTTCTAATTATATGATATTAGAATTTTTTCTTTTTCTCTTGATGGATCTTACTAAGTGTTTGTCTATTTAATTCATTCTTTCAAAGAACTAAGTCTTTCATTCATTGGTTTTTTTACAGATT
The DNA here is from genome assembly GCA_004027455.1 of Hydrochoerus hydrochaeris. Lineage (NCBI taxonomy): Eukaryota > Metazoa > Chordata > Mammalia > Rodentia > Hydrochaeridae > Hydrochoerus > Hydrochoerus hydrochaeris. The sequence continues at coordinate 6,274 of PVLA01013884.1, read as the reverse complement.
TTTCAGTCTGTGGTTCATCAATTTTTGCTCTCATCTTTAGTATGTCCCTTCTTAATTTCAGTTTGAGGTTGGTTTGCTGTTGTTCCTCAGGTATCTCAAGATTTCTCATAAAGTTACTGATTTGGACCTGCTCTCTTTTTCTAATGTGAGCATTTTCCACGTAGAACTGCTTTTACACTAATGGAATTAATGGAATTAATTTCACTGAGGTTTCACTGTGTAGTGTATTATTATATTAAGGTCCAGATATTTTTTTCATTTCTTCTTTGATTTCATCTGTGACTCATTGGTTGTTTGGGAGTAAGCTGTTAATTTTATAGGAGCTTTTTCTTTTATCAAAATTTCTTTTGTTATTGCTTTCTATTTAATTACACGGTATTGGGATAGTTTGTCCAGGATAGGGGGATTTCAATTCTTTTATGTTTACTTAATCAAGGCTCTGTAGACTAGGGTGTGTTCTACTTTGAAAAAGTACCACGTGCTGCTTAAGAGAATACATATTCCATTGTAGAGGGGTGGATACTGTGTATGTGTCTTTTAAATCCATATGTTTAAGATTGTGTTTCACCTCTGAAATATTTTAATTGGTTTTCTTAGTTAGCCTATCTACAAAAGTACTGTGTTACAATTCTTTACTATGATTGTGTTAATGTGTATTTGATTTTGAATATCAGCGGTTTTTACTTCATGAAGATAGATTCTCCAATATTCAATGTATATATGCTGATCAGTGCTGTATCTTTTTGTTGAATTATTCCATTAATTAGTATGCAGTGACCTTCATTGTCTCTTCTAATCCATTTCAGCTTGACATGTACCATGTCTGATACCTGAGTCGCTTCTCCTGGTTGTTTACAGGGTCCTGGCACATGGAATGTTGTTTTTCAACCTTTAATTTTTAGTCTATGAATATATCTTTGGTTTAGGTAAAATTCTTGAATATAAGACATTGTTGGCTTTTGTTTTTTGATCCAATCTACAAGTCTGTCTTTTGATTGGAGAGTTCAGGTCATTCATACTTAGGGTATTATTGAAATATGTTGGTTATTTACTATTGTTGCCTCCTTTATCTGTTGGTCTATCATTTGTTTTACTTTACCTGCTGTTTTTGTTATTACTTATCTATTGACCTCACTGGCTTCCTCTATTTGTAGTTGTGTCCAGTGTGTTGTTTCTGTAGAGAATAGTGAGTGTTTTCTCTAGAGCTGCTGTAGTATTCACATGTCTCCTGAGCTGGTCTTTTTCATGGAAACTCCTTGTTCTCTATTTGAAAGGATAGATTTTCTGGGAAGTTAATGTGGATTGGAAGATTATTTTCTCTTAGGACTTGAAATACTTCACATTCTTCTGGTCTTCAAGTTTTGTGGTTAGAAGTCTGCTCTGATTCCAATTGGGTCATCTTTATGTGTAAATGTTTCATTTTTCTCTGGCTGCCTTGAAATTCCACCCCCTTGTATATCTGGGAATGTTAACGAAGATTTGCCTTGGTAAACTTTTCTATCTATCATAGTTGTTTGGAGTTTTGTCACTTACTTTTGTTTTAAAATCTCATTATGTTTCAGAAGTTTTTTGCTTAATTTATATAAGTATGTTGGCAAACACATGTGTGCACACTTTTGGATTTTCTCTACCTCCAATTAGTATTAGATTGCTCTTCTTCTTGTCATCTGGCATTGCCTTTAGGCTTCTGTTCTTTCTTTTCCTTTAGGGCTTTTTGGGCTTTTAATCAGAACTCACTCTTTTGTCATCAATATCAGATACTCTGGCTTCACATTGGTCATTTCTGGAATGTATGAATGCAATACTGTTTTTTTTTTCTTCAGGTATTGCTTTCTGATTTTTTTTGAGGATTCCATATTCTTTCTTAAAAAATTTTTATTTAAAGGAAAAAAATGCAAAACAGGAAAAAAGGGAAGCAATAATACAAACTTCAAAAATAAAATAAAATAAACAGTAAGAAATCACTAGTTGATACATTACATATTATCATCTTAGAAATAGTTGTTCAAGTTACAAAATTAAAGCACAAAAAGTGGACATTTAAGCAGTAAGATTGCAAACAGTTCTGCTCAACAATCCAATGAACACTTAGTAATATGGTTATCAATCCTAAACATACACGCCGTTATATCCTTTAGAGCACTTTCTTTTCCTCTCCTTTTGACAACAGCAATTACACATTTTGACTTTTATTACTCTTACAATTCTTATTAGTTTTTAACACTGGAAACACAATGTGATATTTATAAATATGATTTTTATTTATTTCACTTATGAGAATAGGCTTAAGTTGCCTCCATTTCAATATGAAGGCCTCAAGATCATCCTTTTTTATAGCATGCCTATCACCATGCACTGTTAAGGTCCCCTGTTATAATTGTGTTCTTGTGTATTTGGTTTTTCATGTCCATTAGTATCTATCTTATATAGTTGGGTGCTCCTATATTTGGTACATATATATTTATAATCATTAGTTCTTCCCCTTGAATTTTTCCCCTAACAAGTATGTAGTGACCTTCTTTATCTCTTTTAATCATTTTAGGTTTGAAGTTCACATTGTCTGCAAATAGAACAGTTACCCCTGCTTTTTTTCTGGGTTCCTGTTGCATGGAATACTGTTTTCCATCCTTTGACTTTTAATCTGTGAGTTTCCTTTTGGGTCAGAAGTGTTTCTTGCATACAGCATTTTGGGGGATCATGTTTCTTGATTCATTCTCTCAACCTATTTCTTTTGATGAGTGAGTTGAGGCCATTTATATTTATGGATATTACTGATATGTACTGGCTTGATTTTCCCATGTTATGTTCCAGTTGCCTGCTTTCTGCTTTTCCCCCTTGTTTAATTGCTTGTCCTACCTGGTGGTTTGTTTCTGTTGTTCTGGGGATTGTGGTCATTTTTATCTCTATCTAGTATGTCTTTCAGTACTCTTTCTAGGATTGGCTTGATGGATGTGAATTTCTTCAGTTGTTCTTTGTCATGGAAGTATCTTATTTCTCCATTAAATTTGAATGAAAAATTTTTTGGGTACATCAGTCTGGGTTGAAAGTTGTTTTCTTTCAGGGATTGAAATATTTCAGTCCAAGCTCATCTTGACTTGAGGATTTGTGATGAAAATTCTTCTGTGATCCTAATGGGCTTTCCTTTGATAGGTGAGTTGTCTTTTCTCTAACAGCTTTTAGTATTCTGTTTTTATGCTGTATGTCTTAGACCTTAATTATTATATGTGTGGGTATAGATTTATGTTGATTGTGACTGTTTTGTGTTCTATATGCCTCACTTATCTGCATACCAGATTTTTCCCCATGTTTGGGAAATTTTCTTCTATTACTTCTGTGAATATTTTGGTTATGTCATTTGCATTGGCTCCTGCCTCTTCACTGATGCCTATTAATCTTATATTTTTTTCTGTTGGCATCATCTTGAAGCTGCTGGATTGTCACTTCATGCTGCTTTGTTATTTTTAAAAGTTCTATCCTTTCATGATCACTAATTGCCATCCTGTCCTCAAGGTCCAAAATCTTAGCCTCAGCTTAGTTTAAATGATTTTGCCAGCTTTGAATAGAAGTTTTTGTTTCTTAGATGTCTCTTTGAGTTTGTTTCATGAATTCTTCATGTTTTCTATATTGTTCATTCAAGGTTTCAATCAGTTTCCCATGCTCCTGTATTTTTTTCTCTATTTCTTCTCTTGCTTCACTCAGCAACTCCTTTACTAAGGTTTCTATTTCTACCTTTACGTGAGAGAGTACTTCTCATTTGATTTCCTCTATAGCCTCATGGAGTTGTTTTTTTATTTCACCTGCTATCTTTCCAGAGATTTCTGGTGTGTTACTTTGAAGTCTTCTATTTCAGTGTCTCCTGTCCTTGCTCCTCATGGACTAGATGTTTGAGATTGCATTTGGTTTTTCCTTTTGCCATGTTCACCTTTTGAGTTAATATTTGGTCCTTCAATCTCACTAGTGTCAACTGTTGGTAGTATGTATCTCATGACTAATGTAAGGTTGATGTTTGTCCAGTTGCTGTGTCCCACAATGAATAAATGGGCCAGTCCTTTGACTTCCAACTACAGGGCCTATTGGGTGAGTTCTATGTTCTTCCTGGGCTGTCAAGCCTAGTAGTATTGATATAGGTCAGCTTTTAGTTCCTGCTATTCCTTTATCTTCAGGTTATTCTAGGTCACCAAATCTTCCTGTCTTTGTGTTTGCTGAGGCCCTACTGTGTCCCTATTGTATGCCTATGTGTCTCATAAGCCCTTTTGATTTTCTCCAAGTTGGAGGAGTCCTTATTGGAACACTCCTCACTCTGTCTGATGTTTTCTGTGTGAAGGAAGGAGTCACCCACACTCTTATCAGACTCTCCAAGGTCTTACTGTTAGTTGGAGGGGGCTTTACTTATTGGCCCTATTTACCCACTGTATACCTCTATTTTAGGGGCATACTTGCCAGACTGACTGGAACCTTCCCAGATCTTCTGTTTGGTGAGGCAGTCACTGAATCTCCCCTCAAGCTAGCAGAGTTAATCCACTGTTGTCCAAGGTTCTGGGAGAAAGGGTGGGAGCTCTGGCTGGAGTTCCCTGGTCCTAAAAAGTCATCTGTGGAGAATGTGGGAGTCGCAGGAGGGGCCCCGGTCTAGGCCAGCCCCGTGTGCTCCTCTGGCTGGAATTCCCGGGTGCTGTGACATGGCCTGTGGAGAAGTCCATATCCTTTTTGAAACTGTCATTCAAATTTACAGTATTTTGGTTTGCTAATCCAGTTTTACTTATTCCCCCATGACATACTGAATATATTTGCTTTAAAATTTTGGTCCATTTCCTGTTTGAAGTTGTGTGTTTTTTTCATGTCCTCTAAGAACGTTTAATAGATTTTTGCTATCTGGTAATTGTCTTCTCTGTTTGTTACCCATGGCCCTGATTTGGGGGAGGTGAAGGGGAGCTAGGAGATCTTCTACTCCGCTGTTTCCCCATTCTTCTACTAGTGTCTGCATTTATTGATTACACATATATTTTTTAATTGTATGTGTCTCTCTTTTTCTCCTACCTTTTTCAGGGCAGGAGTTACTAAAAAAGTAAGCAGAGTATGTGATTATTTGGAGCTTTTTGGGAGATGTTAGATCCTCATGAGTAATTTTCAGTTTTGTATGTCCATTTCTAGAATTTATTCTTTCTTTTATTTACTTTAAAATAAAGACTCTGTCCATAGATTTTGCCACAGAATTGTTTTAATTTATAACAATGCCTGCAGATTCAGTCTTACAGGGTTTCTCTATGACAGTCCTTGCAGTTACTCTCCCCACTTTGTCTATTCTCCACACAAGGGACAGAACCTAGATACCCACTAAATCAGAGCCAGTGAAAGCAAAAATATACAAGAGTACCCATCTAATGGACTCTTAAAACTATAAAAGAACATAGCATCTCATTTCTGAATGACTCAAGAGACAGAAAAAGCTTAAATGAATAAGGTGTCTGATGGGAACACAGATGATACGGTAGTCCAGTGCCCACGTGATTTCCATGGTTTTTCTTTGTGTGATCCCAGCTGAGTGTTCACACCCCACTTACACCTCTGATCTCTCCACTGCAAAGCTGGAGTTAACTCAGACTCAGTCTCTTTCTGCCAGGTTGCATGCATTCTGCAGAGTCTCATCCAGGCTGAGATCTTAGGTTAGGTACTCTTGGTGATGCTCTCCCTGGGTGGATAGGGGGTGGTTGGCAGAGAAGTTCACAGACACTCAACTGTCCACTGAGTCAGCATTATCGCTCAGCAGTCAATCAAGCCACAGCTGTAAGAGTCTAATCCATTTCAGTGCGGGCTATCAGGGCTGGTTGAGAACATGCAACAGGCCCCTGCTGTGGGTTTCCCTTTAGCCCTGGGAAATGGTGCCAGTGTGGGCCCCCAATGCTGAGTGAGTCAGGCTGAGTCTGGGGCCTCACTGCAGGGCCCAGCTCTGTGATCTCCAGTCCCTGCCTTTCAGCAGGACTCACTGCAATCTGCTCTCCAGCTGCCCATGGACTCCAGTGAGGACTTTTTCCTCCTCCACTCTGCAGCTTTGTCATTATGAAGTCCCCAGAGGCTGTTCTGGGATTGAAGTTCAGACTCCCAGCCCTTCCCGCAGTGTCTGGATGCACAATGCTAAAAATTATTCATGGGGACACAACATCCTTACAGTGTGTGGCTGTGTCCTGGGCATTTGTGGGGTGGATACTCACCCCTCCCCCATCACTACTGAAGGTCACTCAGGACTGAGACTCAGGTTCTTCCTGCTGTCTCCCTTTCC
>PVLA01013883.1:0-33978 GCA_004027455.1 Hydrochoerus hydrochaeris | reverse complement strand
CCCCTCTTTTCTCTCTCTCTCTCTCTCTCTCTCTCTCTCTCTCTCTCTCTCTCTCTCTCTCTCTTTTTCTTTCCCCAAGGATTGAACTCACAACCTTGCATTTGCCAGGCATTTTTGCCACTGAGCTCCATTCCCAGCCCATGACCAGTTTTCTAAACCAGCCTTTTTCCATATTTGCCCAGGGTGGCAAGGAGCACCATTATTTCCAAGACTTGAACTCCAAAATCTAATTCACACAGACATGGACTCTGGTCTTGGATCTGCTATTTATAGTCTTTGTGAACTTGAACAAAAATGCATGACTCCATTTCTTCATTTATAAATCGAGTGTACTAACACCTAGCTTGAAGGATTGTCACATGAATCAATAGATAATGTATCAATATATTCCTTTCCCTGTCCTCTGTTAAAATTATCAGTTTTTGTATTGAGATATGGATAATCAAGGACAAAAGCCAGTTGAAAGCTAAGATAGTGAACACTTGGGTTATTAACTGGGTTAGGTGACCTGGGACAAACCAGTTAACACGCTCTGTGCTTTGTTTTCTTTTTGTTATATTTCTTCTAATATGAAGTTAAAGCAAGTAAGTTAGGCACTTTCTGAGTCCTTTTAGTTTCTAGAACCCTAATAATTCCTAGCAAACATGGTTGCTTAGTAAAGAAAGGTGGTCACAGGATAAAGGGTAAGAGGTAAGTATATATTTTCTATCTGCAACATATCTGCCTTTTAATATTTTATAGATTTACCATAAAACACACAGAGACACAGAAAGCTAAAACAGTTAATTTTTAAAATGCACTGTCAGAACCTGTAAGCCTAAGTGCGAACGATTAGGCTTGTGAGTAATAGTCCTTAACTTTCAGCCTATTCATTGTAGCCCTGTTGCTATTGCCCCAATGCTTTCAAACTTATTTGGGTTAGAGGTGCCTGGTCACAGAGGAAATAATTGGACAGTCTTCTCCGTTTATTTTAGCGTAGCGCATGTCCTTGTTCTCCTGACCCTGAGAGCCCATAGGTAGTGTGGTCCCTTTCTTGCATCTTCTCTCTAGGTCTAAGTTAAACAGTGAAGAAGATGTGGTATCTTGCCAAGGAAAGTACATGTCACCTAGGAAAACAAAGGGTTCTGAAAAAAGAAAGTCAAGCTGAACTAACAGAAAGTCTTAAAGAATAATTAGGAAGAAATTATTATTATTTTTTTGTCCAATAGCCAATAAAGGGGCGTACTTTAAAGTAAACTTTAGAAATTAGCCTATCAGAACAACACTAAAGCTACTTTAGTCCTCAGTATAAATTTCGTTCACACATTTTTACTTTATTGGTTATTTCAAACATGAAGAAGAGTAGTTTATTACCACAAGCTAAATACCTTAAAAATGGTTTACTCTTATCAATGGATTAGAAAGATGCTTTAATAAATAATATATTGTAAAGGAGAGTTGCTTTAAATTGAGTTGTTGTAAAAATGTATATTCTAAGCGGGATGTGGTGGCCCATGCCTGTAATCCTAGCACTCCAGACACTGAGGCAGGAGGATTGTCATGAGTTTGAGACCAGCCTGGGCTACAAAGTAAGCTGAAGGCCAGCCTGAATTGCATAGTGAGACCCTGTTTCAAAAAAGACAAAACAACAACAAAAATGTATTTTAAAGCCCCAAATAAATTCATTATATCTACTTGATGCCATTTGACTTTTTGAACAGGAAAACCAGGTGCTTAGTTACCCTTTGATCATCATGTTTTAGGATATCTCTGTTAAGAAAAGCAGGACAAAGGATTCATCAGTTTGGAGAAAGAGCCGAGAAGGTTTTGTTTGGTATTTTTTTTTTGAAAAGCAGGAGAGGAATTTATTATTTATTTTCAGTGTGTCTGTACTGGGCGACAGATCTAAGGGTTGTTGAGGAGCCAGTGGTTATCTTTGAGGCCAGCTTTAGAAGGGTTGCATGGCTAGTGACCCTGCTTGGGTCATAATCTGGGAGATTATTCTAGGACTGGTTACACAGTCTTATTGGCAGCAGGGGAACTGCTGTTGTTGATCATATCTTAAAGATGTGCTGAGCAGATCTTTAAAAGTTTTTGCTTCCTGGACCAGGCAGAAGATTAAGGATCTTGTGTTCCTGCATCTTGCTTTTCATTTCTGAAAACACTCTTACCTGAAAGTGGCCTTGCTCTTCTAAATGGAGCTTTGGTTTTTATGCAAGTTCACCTTTTCTTTTAATTAATTTCAGAAAGATGTATGTCCTTCTACTAGATAACCAGGCAGTCACAGTCACCCTCAGAGATGGCTTGTCACCTGAAACTGCTTCACAAGCATGAGCCCATCTGAGAGGGATCTCAGGTTCCACTCCACTGTAATGGTGGGGTCACAGTGATTCCCCAGCCCTGGCTTTTTATCTTGGTTATTCCCAAAGGTCTTTTAAAGCCACAGTTGCCAAAGACTTCCAGTGAACACTTCTCTGATTCATCACACTTCCCTTCAATCCCAGATCCCCCAAACTGTAAGCTTCATCGGACTCTATAATAATTTCCTTTTAAACCACCAGACTGGCAGTTAGCTTGCTTTTTTTGTTTGGGAGGTCAAAGCAGGTCACATTCTGCCTTAGGAGAATTTAAAAAACAAAAAGCCCACGTAGCAATTATAGGACTTCAATACAAAAATGTCTGATTCCACTGAAACCATTTTTATTTTAATTTGCATTTAATTTCCGGATCTGTGGTGTCTCTAAATACATGTGACTTTTGGCCCCCTACAGATTTATTTTTGTAAGAGTTCATCTCATTTGGGCCATTAACTGAATGCCAAAGGATAGTTGATAAAAGATAAATTTTAGATGTCTCTTGGGTGGTATGACCAGTCAGACATTTCTGTGAAAGAAAAAAATTTAATTGCTTTTCAAGTTTCTAATTAAAAGTAGGATTGATTTTATCATTTTTGACCTCTAACTGGGCTCTTTAGTTTTATTCATTATTTCCAGTGTTAAACTAATACCTGTACAGAAAAATGAAATGGAAAAGTACTGGTTTTTAAAAATTGGCTTGGGAAATCTGAGCCTTTGAAATATGTTAGCAAATAGAAATTGAGATTCTTTCTTTTAGGGACACTTGGCATAAAATGATTCCCTTAGGCATTGATCTCAGCAGGAAATTAAATTGCTTGTCCATATAACTATTTCTTAAGAGAGATTTAGGCTAACATTTTGTTCAAATGGAGACTAGGGGAGTTCTTTTAGTCTCTGTGGTGGAAAGAGTGGGTTTTGCTCCAGTTACTCCTATCCCCTCCATTTCTCTACCGTTTCCTCTTTCTTTCTGTGCTCTGTGTATGTGCGCATACATGCGTGCTTGTGCATGTGTGTGTGTGTGTGTAAGCTCACATGCTCTATATGGCAAGCAGGAGGGAAGAAGGACATGCTCCTTGTACTTAGTAAACATTTATTTCTGAGAAGAGAGTACTAGCTAACCGAATGAACCACGTGGACGTTCCTGCTTAATTTGATGCTCTTACACAATTAAAGGATTTGCTCTGCTCTCAACTGTAATCTTAGTACTGCTGAATTGTGTACTGACTGCAGGAAACTGCTCTGTTCAGCAAAAGCGCTACCACAATAGTTCTCCATGTGTGCCTGTACATGGACAATTAAGTTTGAACAACAAAATTAGCAGAACAACTGGATGTTCTGGAAGTTGAGATCCCTTTACTTAGTCTTTTCTTCCTCCCCTCACCCCGCCCCAGGAGTTATCCTGTGGACCACCGGAAAGATCAGCCATCAGTATTGTCTTACATGTGCTCTGAGTGGCTGTACAGACAGCAGCTTCTGCCACAGTAATTGTTCCGGATGTATTACACCTAGTGCAGAAATGACTGGTAAAATGCTGTTGAGTAAATCTCAAAATTACAGTTAAAATGCTGCTGAGTAATTCTTAATTCTCTCAAAGAATTAATTGCCTTGTAACATTTGCTCCCAGTTGCAAGCACCTATGATTTTATAAGACTTTGTATAAAATACATCATTTCTGTAAATTGCTTTTGGGACTTTGTAGTTTCTTTAAAGCATTTTTCAATGGTCTCTGTAGTGTTTGTTTCCTTTTATTTGTATATAGTAAGGTACAGTGGAGTTTTTTCATTTACTCAGGTAGAAGTAGCTGATTAAAATGTAATAGCAATTTCAGATTTCAGGATAAATGATCAAACTTTAACCTGTTAAAATACATTTCATCTGAAATACAGTTTATCATACAATTATGAAAAATGACAGATTGAGTCCTTTGTGACTTTCCATTTTAAAGAGTTCGAAGTACATAATACAGTGGAAAGAATTATTTTTAAAAATACTGACCCCAAAACATTGAGAGCACAAACACTTTTGCTTAGTATCCTTCTTAGGGAGCCAGTTTTATGCATGGTGAATTTTGAGGAAGACTTCATGTCTATAAAATACTCTTGTAAATAACACTTGGCTTTTAATGAATTTGCATGGTGATTTAGAGTTGTGCAAAATTACAAAAAGCGGAAATGGAGGCCTGAGAAAAAGTATCACATGCATTTCATCATCTTTGCTGAGCTAAGGCTCAATCACTTCACACATTATCAGTGTTGGTTTTGCTGGCGAGCATGATGCAATTTCAGAATCTGTACATATCTATGGTCCAGTTTGCACTAAAAGATCTAGTGTAATCTTCATGGTGCCCTCGAAGAGGGTGGCATAGATTGGTATGCTATGTTCATGTCATGGTGGGACATGAGCTACACATGTGTGGCAGTTGCAAAACTAGAGGAAATATTGCTGAGCATGAAGCCTGGGGTGGGGGTCAGGGGTCTTTGCCCAGCCACGGTTACCTGTGTTAGTACTGAGGGCCAGTGAGCCCCTAGAGGCTGATGTCAGATTTTCAAACACAGAGACATTCTGTTTAATAATGTTTCTTTTTATAGTTAAAAATTGGTTTCTCCTACAAATAGAAGGAATGCAAAATGGACAAGCTAATGTATTCCTTGAGCTAAAATTGAATTTTTAAGAAAGTACACAAAGCCAAAGATTTTGAGCTTTGTTCTACCTTCTTTATATTTAAAAGTATGAAAATTGTCACTAACATAGAAAATTTCATCTTGTTTTTTAAACTTTATTTCATGAGATCTTGGACAGGTATATTAAAGGCTCTAGAAAAATAGGGATTCAGGAAGAAACAATAAAAACTGCTGCAATGCCACTTCTGTTCACTGCTCTAGTTTTAGTAACTATGTAAAGGGCTTGAAAAAAATAGTAAGATGTATTTTTACACTAAGGAAAATAGAAGGCTGACTTCCTCTTTGGAGTTTTCCAGGAAACTACTTTATAAAGACGAATTTAAATCCTTCCGTTTTCTGTCCTTGAAGGTGGTAAATATGATTGTGGTTTTATCCATTTTGATTGTAAATGAAACAGAGTTCAGACCGTCCGGCTGTGCGTCATTTGTTGGATGGCTGCCACAGACTAATGCAGACGTCCCACTGGGAGACCAGAGAAGAGCTATACTTTGATTCACCAGATTGTGTTAAATAGTCCAGCTGTTGCGATTTGAAAGATAGTTACCTCAGAAGTGAAATAGAAATGAACTTGGCATTTATGCCTCAAACCATTTTAACTGAACAGAGGTAGCATTTTATAAAATAACTCTCACCGCTTAAAAGTTTCATTCACTGTAATGTTCAAAATGTCCCACCTTTATATTATCAGTAAAATTAAGCTTGAGTGATATGCAGAATTTGCATGAAATAAGCATTTTCCCCTTCATTTCATGAGCTTTGATTGTATTCAATTGAGCTCAGAACCATGTCGATTAGGGCTCTTTTGGGCATTAGTTAATTTGAATTGCAGCCGAAATGTTAGCTAGAATGTTGTTGAATATAATTGAACATGGAAAGTTGATTTTGAAAGGAATTTCATTGAATGCAAACAATGATGTGCTTTTTAAAAATTAGAATACTGTGCTTTAGTTTCTTGTGACACAGTCCGAGAAATCACTGAATCTCTTTATAAAGTTCAGCTTTAGTGGAACCATTTGCAATTGTTCTGATTCTCCTGGTACTGGTAAAATTTGGAGTCAGGTCTTTTTCTTTTACCAGCAAGGGGCCCTGCCAGGTGAAGCCCACATTTTGGTTCTCCTGCAACTGGGGAATGGGAGCTACTTCCTGAAAAGGCATCATCTTGTACTGGATACCAGGCTTCATAGGGTGGCATAGATTGGTATGCTATGTTCAAGCTTTTATATTGCTTGTTGGTTTTGTTTTTGTCTTGAAGTCACATTTGAGCAAATCATCTAAAATGACCCATGAGAAGTGTCTATTTGATTGAATCATAAATGACTACCAGTATTTTGTTGCAAGTAAAAAATGATGGCCAGGAAATCAAGATTCCAGTTTTTGTCCTGTATCTGCTGTCAACTAGTTGTGTGCCTTGGACAAATCATTTCACCTCATCTCTGGACTCATCTAACAAGAGGCTACACTAACCCCTATTAGTGATCCCTTTTGGCTTGTGTGTGCCAGGATTTTAGTTTCACTTCCTGTCACCTGTGACATGTAAGTTTTACTTTCAAGTCTTCTTGTACACAGGAGAAAGGCCACCATTACTTTTTATGAGAACCAAGTTTTAATTACTTATTTGTAGTTATTGTCCTTAGGTGCTGCATTAAAGCAAAAAAACTGAACAGAATAATCATATTCTGTAATTCCTGTTGGTTTGCTGCATTTGTGCTTCCAGGATTTCAATCTTGGGGGAAAGTGCCAGAGTTTACCCTCTAAAATCTGCTACTCTGTCTGCCTTGAACAAGAATTTGGATTTCCTCACTGTCCCTGAACAAGGCCTCTGGCTTTTCCTATGGGATGAGAATGGAAATAGGGGCATGAGGCCATAAGAAAGGTCCTAATTCCAGAAGAAACCTTGGGCAGCTCCCCAGGAGAAACAGAAATGGACCTAGTGATGTCCAATCAGGAGGCACTACAAACTACAGAAGGGAAAACCCAAAAAAACCAAGAGATGATTTGAAGGGAAGAATATTAGAGCAACAGATCTGAAAGATGCAGATGGACATAAATCAGTAGACACACTCAAATTGGCCCATGGCATCCATGTCCTGTTTCTAGGAATAGGTGCCTTTGGGGAAAGCACAGCATTGTGGATGAGGAGGGAACGGGGGATGGCTCCCAGCTCTTACGCTGGCTCTGCCACTGATGAGCTGCTTATTCTGGGGCCAGGCTTTTCCCTTCTGCCTACTTCATTGCCTTCATCTGTTCAGACACATGTCAGACTAGATACTGCCTTAATCCCTTTCTGCCTCTACCACCTAGGACCCTAAGCAGTGGTCATGACCTGGGGAACCCAGTCACCTCTGCTTCGGTGCAGATCAGACAGCCTGCCCCCTGTGCCTTGGTTGGTGATAGTCAGCAAAGAGGTTCTCAAACTGTGGCCTGCAAGTCACTTAGTAGGTCAGCTGCAGCTGAGAAGCTTGCTTCAGGAGAGAAAACAGTTCTTTGGACTAAGGCAATTCCAGGACATTTTCAGCCTGAAAATACAAGGTTTCTGAATTTTCTGTTCAATCAAACTGTTCGTTGCTATTGTGGAGCTCTGAGAGCACTTACTGGATGTGCCAAGCTCCCCACCAGCTGACGAAGACTCCTTTTCCTATGAGGTGTTCACCGCCCTTCAGCTGCAGATACTCAGGCCCATGGGAATACCCATGGTAGTTCTACAGAAGGGATGAAGGTTGATATGGGTTGATGGAAGTTGCTAACCCAAAATGCCAAAAGGAGAGAAATCCCCATTTTCATGATTTGAGCCGATTGTCTAGTTTATATACAGCTGTGGTCAAAATCAGGCTGGTGAAGCCAGACTGGACTGGACCTGCAGACTTCACCGTGGCTTTCACCAAAGCCTAAGCTAGGCTGCAGCTTTGTTTCCTAGACTTTCCTTACCCATTTGTTTCCAGTTTAGAGTTGGTTATAAGAGAAATGTACATATTTAGAAGTCAAGGATAGAATAGTAACCCTTTATTTACTTATGTTTTACTCTGTGAAGGTTGGTGTGGGGCAGACTGTGTTACAGCTGATATACTGTTGCTGATGTGCTGACTCACCTCACTGGCTTGCACAGTGGCTGGCTGGGTTTCTACAGTTCCTCCATCTTCTCCTCTAGCTTCTCCTGTTCTGGGCCAGGAGCATGTGCAAAGGTTCCCGCATATTCTGCAGGCTGCATGCATCATCAGGAACTGCACTTGCAGGAGACAGATGCATCTCTCATCTGTCCTTGGTCTCCACCACTTTTACAACCATCTTCCCTGCCCTCCATAGCTGCAAAAACAATGTATTTCAGCCCTAGTATCAGACACAGAAGCAGTAAACTTCCATAGACTGCCTGTTAGCACCCATGGTTGCCTAAGGTCTCATTCCCATGCCAGGTGCTTTATTTCACTTAGTGGTTTTCCTTCTTGGATGTTTAGATGTTTCCTAAGTCAGAGAAAGTCCAAATCAGTCCCACTGTAGTCTACACCCATATGGATCCCTCAAGCGTAGTAGCAGATTACTTGAAAAGTGGTTCTTTGGTCACAGTAGATGGCTTCTAATGAAGATAAGGAATCTTTATGGAAGATGCTATCTAGCCTATCCTTTAGCTTCCTGAGGATACTGACTTTTACCACCTCCAAGAAAGAGTGATGTGATGAGGACCAAGTCACATAGTTAATGTAACCCAACAGCCAGAGAGAATGATTTTCAAGCATTTGGATAGATCTGGTAGTGCTTGCTGCTCAGAAAGTGGTAGGTGTGTGGATTTTTGTACCTGTGATTGGTCATGCTGTAGTGGATTGTTTTCATTGTATAAGAGAGACCTCAAAACCTATTCACATCAAAGCCTTGGTTTCACCCCATTCATTCTTAGCCTTTCACAGTTGTAATATTTGTTCATTCATTTATAAATGATCTGCACAAGGTGCTGGGGATATATTATGAATAAAACTGAACAATCCCTGCCTTGTGGATGCTTACATGGTAATTGAAGAGATCAGCATAAAACACCTAATTAACTGTGGTAACGTCAGCAAAGAAGTGTTAGGGGGTAAGTGTGTCTACTGGCACGTTCGACCTGCTAAAGAGGTCAAGAATTGTGGAAACCCACTCCTGGGGTGGGGTAGGGCTGGCTCTAGCCAGCAGGTCCCCAGCACTGTCAGAGGTGGGTCAGTGGTGTACTGGCCCAGTGTTAACAGTGAGTTCTCTGGGACAAAAAGGCCCAATCCTGGCATTGTCTAAGAAGGTCAGAAAAGTCTTAAGAGCTTTGGCCTTGATGGCTGCTGCCGCCTGACCATCAGGGACAGGACAGCAGCCCAACAGCTTGCTTCCCATAGTAGGTTCTGACCATAGCTTCTGAGAGAGCTAAGTGCCAGCAGCTTAATTTCCTGAAACACTGCAAAAGAGAATATTTCAGGGATACCTTTGTTCCTACAAATAAATGGTCACCCATTCAGCCTGAGAAGCAGTAGCCTCTTGTGTCAGAAGAAGGCAGTTTCTGTGGAGAAAGAAACTGCCTTGGAGATTTGGTAAGAAATTTCTCGAGGGCCAGATCCTTCCGGTCAGAATTTATGGTGACTTCACACATGAACCTGTTCTCTCTGTTATCTGGCCCATCACCCCACGTCAGCCCTCTCCTGGCTGTTAACGGCTGCAGTTGGCACACCTCTTACCTGTCCCTCAGTGACCAGGAGTGACTGTCTCTCCTCTCCCTGTACCTTTTCAAAGCTAATCTGCAGCTAGCTGCACCCAGGGGCAAGTGGGAGGGAAGGGATTGGCCCGGCTCCTTCCAGTTAAGTGAGGGTGGCAGGGTAGGGGGTCAGGACATCGGGCAGTGATGGAGGATGCACAGTGGAACCACAAGCGTTGCACTTCCTGAGAAGAATGTGTGATTAAGCAGGTAGGTATGTTCGGCTTTTTAACACCTTCTCTGTTAATCATTCTTTTTCTGCCTTCTTCTGGCCTTATGCTTCTAATATGTAACTGGAGAGCTTCATTTTATTTTTTTTTTAATGGCTGTCATCTCAAAGACAACTACGTGCATGTGAATTAGATAGAATACTGGCGGGAGGGCTGGTCTGAATTCAGAGATATGAAAGAAAAACTGCTTTCTCTACTTTTTATTTTTCTGTTTAATTCTCCATCTCCTAGGCCTCCCAGTAGCATTGGATACAGAAGAAGATACATTGGCAGTGAAAGCAAAGCTGAGCCAATCATAGTTTTAGATCCTGTTTCCACACACGAACCCCAAACCAAAGACCAGGTTGCTGAAAAAGATCCAGCTCAATGCAAAGATGATGAAGGTGAAACTAAGCCAGAATTCAAAGAAGACAGCGCTGAAAAAATGAGAGAGATAGACAGCTCCAGCTGCTGATCTTTCCACCAGAGTGCTGACGTGTTTGGAAGTCCTTTTCAATAAGCACATGATTCAGTTTGCTGTATTGTCAAGGGCTACAGTCTGTCTGGTCCCTGTGTTCACAGTACAGGTTCTTTCCTGGTGTCACTTTTGTAAGTAGCAACTATATGCATAAATAAGCTGTTTAGCAAAATATACACATTTTAAGTAGTTTTTGGCTTTTGAACTTAATAGGGGTAAGATTTTTCCTAGTTACTGTATGTATACAGTATGGCTTTGTTTAGAAGATTAGCAAGGATTCAGATGTTGGTATCCTTTTAAGAAATGTGTGTACCACTCATCAAATTCAGTAATGCTGAAAGTTTGAGATGCTTGTGGATAGTTGGATCAACAGAACTTAACAACTTAACATGATATAAAAAGCCGCCAGAACCAAGCACAGTGGCTTGTACCTGTAGTTCAGCTACTCTGAAGGCTGGGGCAGGAGCGCAGGTGTTTAAGGTCAGACTGGGGAACACAATGAGACTGTGACTCAAAAACAAAACAAAAGTCCCCAAAGAAACTTCTGTTTTGGATCTGATCTTCTGGTAGAGAAAAACTGCACCAGCATGGAAAGGGTGAATCCTATGGCATACAAGTTTTTTCTAGAGTTAGACTGAGATAAACTTCAAACTCAGGAGCTGGCATCAAACTAGTTGTCTCTTAGTCATTGTGAATTACACGCCTTGTTAACACTGGATGAAAAGTACATGCTATTTATTGTACCCAGAGACCTCAATGGGAACATTCTGGTGGTCTGAATATGGAATTGAGGTGAAGTCCAAATCTTGAATCAACAGTAGCAGCGTCATCAACCATGCTTTCTGTACTATGAGTTAATTGTGTTTTCCCATATACTAATGTGGCTGAGGTCCCATATTTTATCACACTTCTTATGTACAGTGAAGATAAGTGACAAGCACACATTTTTTTCTTGCTTCACTGCTGTTCTGTATTACACAGGTGTTTTGTTTTGTTTTTATTTGAAAGAAATTAAGTGGTAGTCTCTCAAAATACAGTGTTTCAGGCTACCACAGTGAATAAATAGAAATTGAATCAGGGATATTAAAAAAAAACTTATGCAGCTTTTCAAGGTGAATTGTTTCAAAATCGGTGTTTATTTAAAATAAGTGGTAATGTACTTGAATGCACTTTTTATGACAATGATTCAGTAATGGTAATTTTACTATTAAAGAAAGTGAAAGGTTTAGTTTTGTTAGCATGACTCAGCATGCAGCTGTCAGGTGTTTCTCACCTAAGGGCAAAGGAAAATGATAGTAATAATTGCAGTAGTTGTATTGTATTGTATTTTTGCACGTGTGCTAAGCAGAGGCTTGAAGACATGGGTAGTCAGGTGAATGTACCTCCTCAGTTTGGAAACAATTATCTTTTCACAGGTTCATTATGGTTATTTCCATGTTCTGCCAGTGATGATTTACGGTTACTCATAGGGAACTAAAATGTTAAGGTTTTTCCATCTGTATGTTTTGTTAACTGAATAATAGCCCTATGTGATATGATAACTACAAACTGATTAATTCACTTAGATGAGTTATGTTATGTTGTGATTTGAACTCTCCTCACCACAGTGTATTAAAAAGAAGCACCAACAGCTTCCCATTAAGGGTCAATTGTGGTTTTTGAGTTTTTAAAATTTAGTTCTCCAACCTTAGAAGCCTCCTCCACTTTGCTAGTAATCAAAACCAGGGCTTTACAAATGGCTTGGTAAGTGCTTTACCACTGAGTTACACCCCAGCCCCAAAATTAAACCAATCTTGACATTCTTAATAGGAAAACTGTATGAGAGTTGGTAATTTTAGTAATTTTTAATGATCTACAAAATGGTTTGCTATGAGCCATTTTATTCCATGTTTCTTTGTGTAATCCTTCCTCTTATGTCCATTGTCAGTCTCCTGGTTTGTGTATTACACACCTTTAGGAGTTGGAAAGCATTGTGTTTGTATACATTATCAGGATAACATGGTTTGCAAATACCTTCATTCCCAGCAGCAGTTGGCCATTCTGTGAGATGTGCTAGCGGGACCATACATCTGTTAGCACCTGAGTTTTGCCTTTCTGAGCTTCTCTACTTCCTTTTCCCATGATCACAGAGTATTTTAAATTACTGTGGCACAAGGATATTTGATGTAAGATATTTATTCAACTTTTTCCTACAGTTTTTCCCTGTTCAGCTCAGTTCTGAGGGGTTTCCCCGCTGCTGTGTTACTTGTCAGCAAAGCAGTTGGTCCCAGGTGGAGGGACATATCGAGTCTGGTGCTTCCATCTTCAAGGTGTGTCTTTAGTTACCTGCCTTAAAAAAATTATATACATTCTACTCTAACACTTGAAAGTTGGAAGGGATGGATGGTTTGGTTTTCTGTCTAAGAACATCTTTGCTGCTTTTTAGGAATATAGATAGGTCTCTCTGAGTTTCCTTAGCTAATGCTGATGCACTTTTACCCCACAGAAAAGCAGAGGCAGAGAGGTCCTTTGTGCTGCTCCTATTAAAGAAGGACAGAATGTCTCTCTGCTTCTGAAAGAATAAGAAGTTAATCAAAATTCTTGGACCTTTTTTTATATAGGCTAATCTCGCATAAACTCCTCACCTCTGATCACTTTAGCAGTTGATCTCCCTGTGGGAACACTGATTGGCAGGGGTCACCAGGGCCTTTAGCACTCAGCCTTGTTTGCCCAGAGGTAAAAAGGATGACTGGTTTGGACCGAGTGCTCATCAGTAATTCCTCCTTTCTAAACTTTGTTAACAGTAAAAGGTCTGTTGAACAGGAACTAGTACAGGTAAAAGCTATTGCTGATTATCTTTCCTGATCATTTTAGGTCATTTGCCTGTCAGGCAAATTATAGTAGTCTGTATCATAGTCTTACAGATCTGGGGTATTTTTCTTAAGGTACACTGTACATGTGTAACCGCTTCCCTCATGGGATAGCTTTAATTGATATGCCCATAAACCGTAAAGGGTAGATAACTGTCTGTCATCATCACTGACCTTAGAATCATGAAGCAGTGCTTATTAATGGACTAGAAAGTCTTAAAGTTTCTTCCAGGCACTGTTCCACTTACCCTGTCCCACTGTCATTTTAAATCTGGGATATGACTAGTTTTTCCATCTCTTTTTCAGATACTGTATATTATTATACAAGTTGTTTTATAAGACACAGATTGGGAAAAAATATAAATAATAATGGTGATTGGCATTCTAAGAAATCTACATTAAAACGCTCACCCTCCATTGGTGAGTCCAGTTATCAAGTGAGGTTAACACAATAGATTGTGTTCTGGGTTGAAATTAAAGTGCTAACCTGGTTAAGGTAATAAATAACCTCTTTGATTAACTTAATCATTTTGCTCTGGTTTATAATTTTTAGCATGGTTTCAGGGGTTATTCTCAGTTGATCTGCGCGCGTGCGCGTGTGTGTGTGTGTGTGTGTGTGTCTAAGGATATTTGCAGAGGCTGAGCACCCAGTCATGTTCATCCTGCCTTAAGGTGAATTTGCCTTCTAGTTTCTCTTGCCCCACTGTTTGTTGTTAAGAATCAGAAGAAGCAGTGGTAACCACAGATTGTGACAGTCTCCCCACTTAGAGTGACATCAACCAATTCTGTACCTCATGCTCTGAGAGGCTACCACTGAGCCAGTTTCAGATGGTAGCTTTGAGAGGAAGAGGCTGGCTCTGCCATGAGGATGTTAAGTTCTCTTGTTTATAACTCTTCAGAAGGAGAGGTCCTCAGTGTACTTAGTAAAAACTTGCATAGTAGATTCCAAGTCTAAATTTAGCAAACTCCCCTACAGGTTGATACATAGCAGTGTATACAATTTGTAGGAAAAGCAAATAGTAACCCTTTTGATAGAACCCAGTCATATATAGAAGTTGGATATCATTATAGGTATATGTTTGAATATGTTTATTTCTGGCATTCCTCCACTATAATCTCAGTAAAAGCTGACAAGTGTCAAGAGACAAGTCAGTCAACATATATGTCACATCATTTTTAACCATTTTCCAGTCCCTTAATATTATAATAAACAGTTTGGGCATTTAGTAACCTGAAGAGTTTTTATTTCACTGATTTGCTTATTTATATCTTTCCTTGTTCCAAAATGATATAAGGAAACTCACAAAGATAAAAATAAGAAAATCTAATATCTAAAATGACATCAGGAAAAAAGGGAATTGTGTAGGAAAATAAGATGAAGTTCTTTGGTTCTTTAAAAAAATAGTGACACTCTTGTCACCAGCTGCATCAGGTTGGCTGCAAAAATGCATCTGTGCATCTCAGAACATAAAAGCCAGATACCTGTTCCTGGCACTGAAAGCTTCTTGTACAATTAGCTCCTGTTTTGGTGATTTCTGACATGTAAAACATAAGATACTGTAGAATTGGCAACCAAAATACTACCTCTAGAAAAACTAGATCATTGCAAAGTGCACAGTACAGCTAATGTTCCCATGGAAACCTGAGGACTATAAAACAAAGCTC
The DNA here is from genome assembly GCA_004027455.1 of Hydrochoerus hydrochaeris. NCBI lineage: Eukaryota > Metazoa > Chordata > Mammalia > Rodentia > Hydrochaeridae > Hydrochoerus > Hydrochoerus hydrochaeris. The sequence goes on along the minus strand of PVLA01013883.1, from coordinate 19,058 downwards.
ACAGAATTTCAGGCAAAAAATCACATATTTTACCAAAAAGTGAAATTACAAGAATGAAAAGTACACCTGAATTAATGAAGTTTAAGAGCAGAGCCAGTCTATGGAGGGACATACTTTACACCTACCAGTCTAATACATGGGGTGTGGCTCTGTCCTGGGGTACATCCCATACAGAATGTGCTTGTGATTTAGCTGATTGTTTCACACCTCTGTGGGGAAGATAGGTTCCAGGAACCCAGGTAGCTCACCAGCTGCAGCGCCAGAAGCTTCAGGCACCTTTTCAGCATCTTCATTAAAGTAAAAAAAGGTGTGTTCTTCATTAAAACCTATTTTAAGGAAAAAAACAAAGTTTATTGTCTAATCCAGGGTGCCAATTCTGCTGTTACCATATTATTTGAAGGAGGTCATTATCGGAAATGGCCAGTGGAGTCACATCACCATCAGAAATGACCCAGAATCCCTTTGGTTATGCATTCACTGTCCAACACTGTTGACCTATTTAGTTTGCATTGTACTCAGTAAGACTTTCTGGTGTTCGCTATTCAGTGGCAGGTTTAGTAGAAAAGGAAAAGAGAAGGCTGAGTTTGAGAGGAAAGGCCAGTGCTGTATGTGCTGCCAAAGACTGCCAGGGAAATGATGGCAGATAGGCCCATAGAGACAGTGATGGTATTTTAGTGGCTGAGATTTTTCCAAGATTTGCTACTCAGAAGTGGGAATGGAGAGACTTGTCTTGCCAGTTTTACATTCCTTTGACATTTACTGCCCAGAGTCAGCAAAATTCTCAATTCCTAATCCATTCCAATACCCAGGTTTCCACTAGCACCTGGAAGGGGTTAGGCCTCTAGTCCTTGGGGTCTTTTTGATGCTCTGAAATGGTTGTGTCCCTTATGAGGGCTGCCCAGATGTCTATGAGAGGTTAAGGAACCTAAGGCCTCCTTGAGTTCAGAATGATGAAAAATAAACAATATGTGCAACAATATAATTTGACCTATTTTGAAAAACAGCTTTTGCATTACACACAACACACAGACTCACTTTTGACTGCCTTTACATAGCTCAAAAATAATTTCCCAATTATAGCTTCATTTTCTATGAAGGATGTGTTTCAAGACCCCTGCATCTATGGTAAACATGACATTTTAAAATCACAATTTTTGTTGGTCTGTATAAGTGACTGTCAGCTATGGCCTCTTTTAATCCACCACAATCAATACAGAAAACAATAATGCTTGTTTAGGATGTTTCTCTTCAGACAGTACACAAGGTGTTCCTATCCGTGCGAATTTATAAAGGTTGGATTTCATAAATGGTTTGTTCACTTCTCTTGAGACTTTGACCTTTCCAAGGTACATTAAAATTAACATGCTGCTTAGTTTTTTTTTTAAAGTGGGAGAGTTTTCTGCAGGTTCCATCAGGAAAACATCTGTCTGTAACTTTCACAGGCTGTGCAGAAAAGCCTCGATAATTTGGATGATAACAAAAGGTAGTCTTGGAGATTCCAATCAATTAATTCTATTGAAAAGCCTCATGCAGCCTATTCAGCCAGAAGAAGGGCAAGAGTTTTAAACACTCAGGTAAATAGATAATCCATTAGGACAACAATATACATTGTGGCAAGTGCCATCCTGGTTTTGTCAGCACTGATTTATAGTCTCTGGATTCCTCTGCCCTCCTGCCGAGGGACTTCTATTCCCCCTCTTCCCACCTTTGTTCCCTGATTCATGGCTAAGTGAAAACAAAGTGAGAGAGCAGCACATACCCAGTGTTCCATTCTGGACAAGTTCTTCCTCTATAGTAAGAAGGCGGTTGTACTTAGTCACCCGTTCACCACGAGAAAGACCCCCCAACTTGATGAACCGGACTCCGAGTCCAACAGCCTGAAGGGGGAAAACAACTTACTTTAAATGGGGGGAGTCATGTTTTGCTGAGCTCCAAACAATTCTTTAAAGCAAAAGGAAACTGTCATGGTGTGCTGTTGGGGTTTTTCTCTTACAGTTTCGTCTTTATCCTGATGTAAGTAAAGTGGTCTGCTCATGAGCCAGGAGTGTTGAAAGGCAAAAAGATGGTGTGACTGACTGCCCATCAGACGTTTTACTAGTCGTGTAAGCATGCTGATTTTATCTAAGATCAGTCTGGCCTTTCTCACTTCATTTTAGGAGGGAAGATTGCTGGCGCACACTCCAGCTATTTAAGTGTGCTTGTCATTTCCCCCGGACTTCAATTGTGCTTCTTCTTAAAAGTTCAAAGATTAGCTCTTTGCAAAAGGTAGCTGTCTGGGAGGAAGCAAGTCTATTTCATAAAAGGTTATACGACTTTCTCCACCAAAGATGCATTTCTGTGAAATACCAATTCGGGATAAAAGCAGTGTTTTGGCAATTCAGCAATTGACCAGCGTTCAGCACTTACCAAATCGACAAGGCTGTCATCAGAGGACTCTGCTTCTGTACTTCCAAGGATGGCGATGTGCTTGGTACCTGGAAGAGAAATTCCTTCGGTTTTGTATAGCACAGAAACAATTTACATAAATGAGAGCTTCTACAATCAAAATGAGAAATATACTGGATTTAAAACTTTCCTGTCAACAGTCAAATACCACTAAAGATTTGCATTTTTATTGCCCTTGGGGGAAAATTCTCAAGTCAGATTGACATATTTCTAAGACCATAGCTATAAAACATGTTTCAATTTCATTGCTGTTCAAGTAGAAAAGTCTGCATTTCAAATGAAATACAGTAAGTGCAAGAATCCACAGTCTACATAGCAGCTTTCTTACTTCATCCTGTAGAATTTTATTCAAGGGAACTTGTCTTTCAGAGTATTTATTAGAGCAATGTTCATAGTGTTTAGTCATTTGAGAGTCTTGAAACCCCTTGCACCTCGAGTCTATGAAGAATGTAAGCTAGAGATCTCACAACAGTGACAGTGGTTTCATTTTAAAGACCCCACCCATCTGAAGATGAACGAATACATGCTAAAGGGTGGGTCTGAGGGGAAAGGCCCGGGCTGGAGTCTCCCATCGGACACCCCAGGCTGTACCTCTCATTCCCTCTGGGACTACCCTGGCCCTAGTTGCTAACGTGGCCCTGCTGCTTGCTCCAGTTCTGAGTCCAGCCTTGTGCCTACTCCCCAAAACCTGCTCTTTGTATTTATGTAACAGGTTGTCCATGAACTCTGGAATTTAGTGAGGGATACCAGCCAGTAAGTAGACAGTTATTGCGGTAACACTACAAAGAGAAATTATTAACATGCTACACGGGAAGTTCAGAGCAGAGCTAGTTAGAAGTAGAGGAGACCAGAGGAGCCATGTACATCTATAGACATTTCATTTTGGTCAATACCTGAAGGATAAAGCATAGTTAACTAAGTTAACAACACTGAACAAAGTAATTGAGACCAAAGGAAATGCATGCTCAAACTGAGGCAGCAAGGACTTTAGAAGTTGAGAAGTTAAAACAAAGTGTATGGGATCAGCATAGGGTCCACAGAAAATTACTTAACCTTTCTAAGCCTTATTTTCACATCAATAAAATAGAAATAAATGTGTGCTTCATAGGATTACAGAAAGAGTTAAATGCTAAGATTCCTGGCTCTTGGTACTGCATGAGGCTGCCCACCGTGGGCATCCCAGGCCCACCTGTGTTGGGGACCTACTTTTTACCTGTCACCTCTGGTTTCCAGTACTGGGATCCTGCTTCTAATCCCAGCTTCATGGCTAAAAAGCCTGCTTCTAGACACTTCCTTGACTTGCCTGACTAGTTTCGTAGTGTTTCATGTTAGGAGTAAATCTCCCTCTGCCACAAGTCTATCCTGACAGAAAACTGTCTGCTTCTGCTGATTGGATCTTTTTGCCTACCTTCTTAATCTCTGAAGTACACCAGTTCCCTGCTATAGATGTTCTAGTTCCATATTCTGATCACCCAGGTCCATGCAATTTAAAATGGCCCCCTACTGTCAGGATATATTAAAAATGGCAAAGTTTATTTCAGTCCAGCAGACTACATCCTTGTTGTGTAAACTGTGGTCCCTGTTCTTCAGGTGCAGAGGATTAATCTAGAGCACAATGCGATGGTGAGTCAGAGGAAAGAATGTATACCTTAGCAGTAGGCTGCAGTGTAAACACCTGTCCCTGTTGCTTCCTGGAGGGGCCTGATGCCTTGCATTAGTGAATCCTGAGCTTGTCATGAGCTTGGACATTACTGTTTGTCAAACATGGCTGGAGAATGGTACCAAGTATTTCACAAACCATAACTCTGAGACCTATTCTTTAGCAGTCAGAGCTGGGGTATCCCTCTACCTTCTGTAAAGATTTTCTGTAGCCCAAGCTCTGCCTAAAGCATCTTGCTAATGGCTTTGCGCTTTCAGAAGAAATCAGGCTGTGGTCTTCTTGTAAGGGGCAGAAACTCCCTTCCCATTGTGAAACTGACAGTTCAGTGACCCCTTTTTGATGACCTTCAGTAAGGGAGGACCCTATGGAGTAGAGCTGTTACTGGAATGTTCTCAAAGTAACTCCCTAAACCAGCTTTTGTTTTCCAACACTAAGTCTCCCACAAATGGTTGGATTTTCTTCCCAGATTTATTCCTTCCTTTTTCTTTTTAACTAATTTTCATGTACTGCATATTTTGGGCATCTTATATAACCAAGTCATCATAAGTCTTTCCGTACTTACTGTCAATAAGATTGGTTATTTCCACCAAGTCAGACACTGTAGTTTGATTTGTATGTTTTATGATCAGCCCATGGCATCTGGGGATGCTGATGCTTCCATGCTCTAGAAGTTTACAAATGCTTTTTGATGCCTTTTCTGCAATTATGTAGCACCTGGCACCAAGGGCAGTATAGAGGCTGTGCCACTGTTCAGAGTCCTGGGTACATATTTAAGAGTTGGTCATTATAATATAAAACAACAGGAACCATAGCACATAATGAAAGTCATACTATTTTCCTGAGATACACAAAACATTTTCTTTTATACCCATGTGTGAATGATCCCCAGGACCATAGCCACATCAGTTTGGATACTTCATTGAAGAGGTCCTTAATGTAACTTAATTTGAAATTAAAGAACTTGCAAGATGTTAATGTGTTAAATACTGTTCCTCACACGAACTGTGTTACTTTTCAAATCCAGGCTACTCCTATCACCGTATCATCCATAATGCTAATGAATACTGATTTAATTGTTAGAAGGTTTTTGTTATTTTTGATGAACCAAAAAAAGGGAGAGATCCTTGCTCCTCTTTTTCAGAACCCTTATTTTTAATTGGGGACTCACCACGTGAAATGAAATGGTTATTTAATTATATGTGTATGAGCATGTGTGTGTATGTATTTGAGTGTGTGTATATCTGCATACACATTAAAGTCATTCCAGCCATTACACCGGATTTCAACTATCCCTTTAAAGCTGATGACGCAAGTATGGCCTTTCACATTAAAAAAAAAAAAAAAAAAGCTGTGATCGAGCCTCAAGACTATTACCACAAGGCCAGTGTGGCACTGAGCTCAGCCTTTGGCTTCTGAAAGCTTTTATACAGGCTTGACCAGGAGAAGGAAGAGGAGACTAACAAGCCCTGGGACTTCCTCCAAATGACTTTCAGTGTTCACACTGTTCCTAAACAATAATAGTTATAAATAAATAGTTATCTCATAGAGGCTCTCTGTCTAATCTATCTGTTGAGTATACAAATGGTTCTAAATTCACAAAAACAGTAATTCAAGTTTAAGGCATTTACATAGATTAGAAAGATAGTCTTTTGTGGCATGTAGATGACCCTTGTCAAAAGCATTGGAATAAGTCACGAAACCCCAGTATCTCAAACTTTTTAAAATATGGCTTTCAGTTAGGTGCTGTGTACACACTTGTAATCCCATAACTGACAGGGGCTGAAGCAGGAGCATCTCATATTTGACTTCCTCCTGGGCAGTATCTTAATATAAAAATAAAAAGCTCTGGGAATGTACCTCAGTGATGGAGTACCCCAAGTGCACTCCCCAGGGGGGGGAAAAAAGCTTTTCTTTCATGCATATGTAGTAACTGGATTTAGTTTTAAAAAAGTATGTGGCCTCGTAGAGGTCCTGTTTTCATGAGTACATGAAAATGATATATGACTAATGTATTGAAGTACCCGCCAGCACAGCGGGGGCTGTTGCTGGTAAATACACAGGTACTCCTGAAGGGCTTGTAAATAGCTTGTTTCAATCAGCAAACAGGCACACCCCAAGGTGATTGTGTTTCTGTTATTCATGTGTTTAGTAAGTGCCTTTTCATAAATGTCAAAATAAAAGCAACCCAGCCCCAGCCCAAATTACAACACATTCCCAATGACAAAGATCCCAAAGAATGACATTTTATTCTGTGTTTTGTTATGCAACATATAAGGCGAGCCTGCTTACCTTACAGCATAAAAATATGTTATAAAATGTAAGCAGCTTAGGAAGCTCACCTCCTTCCTGAGAGGATCAATTAAGGCAGTGATGGAAGGGTTCTTGTTGACCAGATCCACATACAGGTTGACCATCTCTGCTGCACTTTTGTGGGTATCTGTTAGTACTTCATACTTTCCTTTACTCTAATGTATGTACAGGACACAGCAAAATAAAGGGTACATGTTCAGATGCTAAAGATCACAATCAAATTCCTTTTCATTCCTTTCATGTAAGTGATTATAAACATTGTTTTCAAGCCACATTACCCTGAAAAACCTATGCATTTCACTTTACATCATCTTTAAAATGTTAACCCGGGGTGGTCATGTCACTGTGTCTCTTTATGTCATATGGAGTTTCCCACAGACTCTGGATGGAGCCTTCCACTCAGAATACCAACGTATACATAGTAGGTGGGGAACTGGTTTTTCATTCAGGTTTATGACATGGTGCCAGGTACCTGGCTGCCTAGGTAGATAGACAATAATATAGATTCATAAAGTAACAAATAGTAATAATGCAAAACCTACCCACTCTAAAATCCACTGGCTTTCAACTCAGTGAAAAAATAATTTGTTGCTTTTATTGTAAATATTCTAAAATTTGAAAGCAGAGCTATACTTTTTTTCCTTAGTGGTGGGGATTGAACTAGGGAGAACACTGAGCTACATTAAATTTTGAGACAGTGTGATCAAGTTGCCCAGACCTCTCTCACACTTGGAATCTCCCTCCCTCAACCTCCATCAGAGCTGAGATTATAGGCTTTGCACCTATATCATACATCCAGCTTGGGTTAGGCTTGTAAGTACTAACAACCAATATCAAACGTGAAGTGACTTAGGGGAAGGCACCTCTTTCTCAGGTCACATGCAACTTCTAGTAGGAACTATTCTGAAAGTTGGATTTTAGTACAGTCTCGTTCATTTGGGCTTAAGGATCCAGTGTAGTCTCTGCAAAACAAAGCACCTTATTTTCAAGTCTGTGTTCAGGGGTGGCACCAGGAACATTTAGGTTGTGGCAGGGAGGTAGAGTGGACAGAGTGGCTGTTTGGTTTGCTAATGCTTTCCTGCTACTGCTACTAATAGATTGGATCCCACTGGAATTAACAGGCTCCTAAGAAGTCCATAAGTGAAGAGATTTTATACTTCATGTTTAAAAGCAACAAAAACTTTCAGCTCCTATAATGCAAAATTTAAAAATCTTATCTTGTCAGTGAGGAAATGCTAATGACTTTGAACTAACATTATTGTAAGATTAGATATCAAGCTAATCCATTTTCCTAAATATAAGCAATAAATACCCAGTCTACTTAGTTCTAGCAGTCAGTATGTTCATAGTTCTTGGTATAGCTTGCTGATGAAAACATGCAGTTATTTTTCTTAATGGCAGGCCTAGGAACCAATCATTATGTGAAGAATAGGAAATTAAACATTCCTTTATGTGCTTAGTTTCCTTAGAAAAGTAAAAGAACTTTGAGAAATAAGCCAAAACTTAAAGCTCTTATATACTATTCAGAATTTCCTTTGTAATTGAAAGTTAGAATCAGGGTTAAAACAGGATCCTATTTTGTCTTGTCCCCAGAATTTGACATTAATTACCAAGTCACCCTAAATGCATGTCAATATGCTGGGCATTTTGTAGAATGGAGATAGCGCTGTGTATTTGACAGTGAGAAGTATGTGTGTGTATAAGGCAGAAAACTTCAAATAGATTTTCTAACATGCAGATTTAAGTAGAGAGGTACATTGATGTATGAGCCTGAGGAAGTAAGGAGAGCAGTTTTCAATGAACTTGCTTTCTAGACTCTTTTTAAAACATCTCTGTGGTTAATGTGATCACCAGGTGATATTTCTGTCTTAACTCAGGTTGGGGATAAGACTTTACATAGTTAAATAAAAACATAAATAAAAACTTCACAAACTTCAATAACTTGGAAACATTTTCTATGGCAAGTGAGGACTGGAGATGCTGCTCGGTGGTAGAATGTTTGCCTACCACGTGTTGGAGCCCTGGGTTTGATCACCAGCACTACAAAAATACTTTTTTAAATGAGTAACAACATAAACTGTAGTAATCATCTGCCTAGAAGGACCTATGAAGAAATCATGGTTACCATTGATCTACTTTTCATGCTTGACAGATTCAACATTTACCAACTAAATGATTATATTCCATAAAACATACCACTTTGTTAAATTATTTTCCAATAGTTTTTGTTTGCAATGTGGTAATCAAATTAAGCAATTTCCTAACAAGTCCATAGTTGAAGACCTTTAAAATAGTTTTCATTTTATACTTGTTAAATACAATTTTCATATTTATTATAGAATTTCTATACAAAATTAAGACATTTTCTGTTGTTATTTTTTTTCTGTCCCAGTTATTAGGGCTGAATTCAAAGAATGCTGAACTATATCTTCTGTGCTTTTTATATTTTGAGGCAGGATCTCACAAAGTTGCCCAGGCTGTCCTGGAACTTAAAATCCTCTTGCTTTAATCTCCCAAATATCTGGGGCTACAGGCCTATGCCACTATGCCTGGCTTTATTTTTAAAGTTACATGGTTATGTTACTCTTTAGTAATTAGCAAATTTGGCTTTCTCACCACCTTTTGTATTTGGATCTTTTACCCATTATTAATTTTTAAAAACAATTGCATCTATTTGGGAACTATTCAGATAAGCTCTTGAATTCTAGTTTTAAAATCATGGACATTAACAAGAAGTAAGTGTTCTGAAGTGGAAACTCACGTAGTCCATCAACTCATGTCCAGCACAGTTGATGGCCAGATGCAGGTTTGTTCCCAGTTCTAGCTCCAAGTTTGCACAGACACCCTGTATTAGAAGCAGTGGCTGTTCTATGGTGTCACAGTTAATGGTTAAACAGCCAAGATGGGACATCTTACCAGTGAGTAGCTGCTGCAAAAGAAAAAAGAAAATGATGCATATTAGCATATTATATTAAGGCTCCTAGAGCTTCCTGTGATGGGCAGAGATTATAATTGGACATTATCTGCAAAAGACGAGATCCAACGATTCTTGATTAATCCTACTTCTAGGTCCCATTCATAGGAGTTTGGGCATAAAATTTCTCTGCCCTATCTGGTTTTCTTTTGTTAGTGGACTGGTGTTATCACTCTATCAACTCTGCCACTGTGGGGCTAGCTTAAGCCCCAGCTGACAGCTCAATGAATCCCCAGGGCTATCCCTGGCAGCATCTATCGATCAGTCTCTTACTCAGCCACTCCTCTTCTCCAGCGTGTTTTCCTCTAGATAACCCTAACAGCTAAAACGTAATGATGTAATACTCCTTCAGGAAAAGTTTTATTTTTAAAAAGGATTGGAGACTTTAGTGAAAAGGATGCATCACTGGGAAGTGTTGTTAGTAGTAAAAGATTTGGAGACCTGAATGACCCTTAGGGTAAGGCAGTCATGTACTTCTATTGCAAGGTTAGCTTTGATGTGCCTGACCATAAGTTGTTACTATACACTTATAAACTGAAGCAATATCAGTAATTCTGAGGGCTAAGGATATGTGTTTACCAAACTCAAGAGAAAATGTGAACCCAGGTATAAATAATCCTGTTTTTATTGAGGATAGTGCTGACTGTAAGAACCGTCCAGCATGTTTAGTGTCAATGAAAAGAAACTTCTGAACTCAGCAAACAAAGGAGTATCTGGAGAATTTCTGTCCATCAGTTTAGTTTCATAAAGTTATTATGAAGTTACACAATTTGCACCTTACATCAACCTCATGAAGCAAGTATTATGATTAATCTGCATTTTACCAAGACTTAAAGTAACTTGGGACAGATTTTAATCCCAGCAGTTAGGTCCAGGGACCACTCCTTAATTTGGCTGGGGCGGCCCCGTAGGAAAAATAAATAAATAAAGCTGATCACATGAAAGGCAAACCTTGTCTAAGTTTCTCAGAATACAGAAGACAATTTGTTAGAAGGGAACAGAACCAGTTGGTTAGCTGGTTCACCATTCCCACTTGTCTGGTACAACCTCATATGAATGTGTGCCCACTCTAACATGTGGAGCTGCCACACATTTACTGTTGTATTTATTCACATTTGTCTCTTCTCTATCTTGTCCATCTTTTGATGCCAACAGACTGACATCTCTGCGACGAGGGTAGAAGAGGATGGCAGGCTGACAGAGTAGATGCTGCAGGTGTGATCAAGATTTACCCTCCTGCATTATCGACAGGATTCTTACTGGCTATTCTGCTTGTATTTTTAGAAGGTTGGGTAGATGATAGGTTATCTATCAGAGCACCCGCAATCACCAATGTAAATGACCAACCAATCCAATTTAGCCGTCTCCTGAGACTCTGGAGACGAGTGTGGCCACACATGGACTGTTTGTCTGACTCTTCTGGCAATCTCTGTGTTCTCGTAACTGGAGAAATATTTTTCTCATAACTGGAGAAATTTAAGCTCATCTGGAATGGAGCTTTTTGTCCTTTGGGGGACCATAAGGAAAAAAATGGCCATCTTTTTGTGTCATTTTTTTCCCCCTCCTTCTTTGGTAGTGGTAAAATTAAAATCTAAAATATCCTATATGCCTTTTAGCCTGTTATGAGAGTCAGCTTCCCAAGCCCTTAACGTATAAGGTCAAATGCAATCTCGTTACTCTTAAATGCTTCTGAGCCCTCTGAGATTCCAGCTGGCTGGTAACTGCAGGCAGCAATGGCCAGGCAGTGGGCTCATGAAAAGGCAGTGGCAGATTGTTATTCAAGCCCTGGGTTTGAGCTCCTGGAGCAATATCATTTTATTGTTTCCATTTGCCTTAGCTCTGACCTTAAAGAAAAATGACTATGGGAGAATAAAAGAGGCAGGAAAAAATACACATAGTATCCTACATGAGGGTGGAAAATAACTACATGTACTTACTTGACCTCTTTTGTTTCCATTAAGTCCTTTTTTGTTCTCTGCTTTTGGAGAAGGGGGCTGTGAGATAGAAGATAAAAACACATAACTTGGGGTCTTCAGACAAATCTGTGGCAGCAACCAGAGCTTCAGGTCTTCTGACTGTCTACTCATAGGGAGCCTAGAGAGCGGTCTACTAGTGAAGCCTGCACACATGTTCACACACACACACACACACACACACACACACACACACACACGGATGGTTCCAGGTCCTCAAAAAGTCCCAAACACTGTCTCAAATTGAGACACATACTCCCTCTAGTTCAATATTACCTTCTCAGTCACATATGTCAGGTATGAAAACACAGATTCATGTGTTCATACTCATATACATAAAGTATTCACACATTATGTAAGGAACATCTGCTGTACACAGCCACTCTTTGCAGGAGGAAACAAAATTCCTTTGCTTTTCTAGGTCCAACATACTGTTTCCCCTATAAGGCACAAACACCTTACATCCTTTGCAAATCCTGAAGAATGATCTTAGTACATAGCCAGCTGCCTCAGAAATCTAAATGAGATTGAGTGCCCTTAGAAAATGGATCCATACTCTATAAGGAATGCATATGCTTGGTTTGTATGAGAAACCCAAAGCAAATAAATATATTTCTTAAAACAATAACAATTATTATTGAATTAAATATTGATTTAATTCCAAATGAACTAAAAGTTGTACCTAGAAGGCATCAGTAACAAGATACCATAGATGTTGTTTACATACCACTTCCAGTATTTTGTTAATTTGTTTCTGAATCTCCAGAAGCATCTCCACACCCTACAAGTAGAGTAACCATGATTTTTCACAGTTACCATCTAGATATTTTAAACATAAAAACTTATACCACATGTGACCATTCCTAACTCAGGATACTATGCTATGGGGACCTGCTAGGGGTATGGGCTACAGAATCAGAAGATTAAATGTTAGTCAATGGCTCCTGGTTTGCATTTGACTGAGCATGAGAGCCTTTGCCCCTGTCTCCTTGTTGTTTGGAACTGGCTGGTTCCACTGGCTGGACCAAGTTAACTTAATTCTCTTGACCACCGTCTCTTGACCAAGTTAGACAACCTTCTTGCAGTACATGTCACGTGTCACCAAAGAAGTTGGGATTAGAGAGCCTGAGTCAGTACCACTGTATTGTCACTTAAAAAGTAAAAAGTGTGACATGATGATCTGTGATGAGGATCTGATCTGTATAAGAAGACGGATAAGGAATGGCATGTCATAACTGCTATGGTACTGACATAGCACAACAGGTATCAGCTAAAGAAAAGATCCTGACTGTCAGCAGGAGCTAAGAGAGCTGACAGATGGTAAACCAGATACAAGTCCTGGTTTGGAACTAACAAGATGCAAGGTAATACTCATTTTGTTTCAAAAAGTATTATCATAAAGAAAATATTCTGACTTTTTACAAATTTATTTCTGCTTTCTTAGAAAATATCACTCTTTATTAACATGGGCAGAACATGTTAATGGGAGGGGAGGGGGAAAGCTTCCCATTCCTTTTTGAACATTATAGAGCATAAACCTGTAAAGTCTCCCTAAGGCCTACTTGATAGAATATGAAGACATTCAGAGGCATATTGACTCAGGCCACTGAGGATAAATATAGAGAACATCAGTACACCACTCAGAAGTGACTTAGGACTCATTCATTCCACAGATATACATGAAATGCCTTTTATGTGCTAGGCATTTTGCTAGGCTTGGAGTTCATTTTGAATGGAGTGGGTCACTAGGAAAGTGCTAGCTTCTAGTTGCTACTGCCAGTAAACAGAATGCCTAGAGCAGTCAATAAAGACATCCCAATTCCCTTGGCTAACAACCTTCCCACACCACCAAGTCCTCCCAAGTTACTCATCCTGGCTTCTCTGTAAGTCACTGGCACAGACCAGTGCTGTACTGGACCAGACAGTGAAGATGTTTTCCCTTGTTTTGAGGTCTTGCTTTATTTCTACTTCTCACATTTCCTATTTTTTTTTTTCTGATTTTATACTTGATTCCTTTTCCCTTGGTGTCATAAAGGTGCTGTGCTAAGAACACACTCATGATGGCGTATTTCCTTTCTTTTTTCAGAAAAAGTAGTCTGGGGCAATTGAAGGTACTTGTTTAGTCGTTAATCCAGGATGGGGTATGCAAATCACTTCTTTCATTAAATTTAGCTTCCCAGGTGATGACTTCCCACAGCTGACCACAGATGCCATCATCAAAGGCACAGTTAGAGTTGATGACTGCTCCTAATAAAGAGGTAAAGCAGGGAAAATGAGAAAGGTGGTTCATTCTCTCTAAGATACTCACAGCTCCTTGTAATGGGATATAACAGACACTAACCTGACCGTGCTTCAGTGATGCAATGTTCAGGTACAGAGGAGTACTGCCCAGAATGGCGCTGGTCTTGGCGACAGCTAGTGACACAGCTCCTATGGCCATACTGCCACAGAGTACTGGCTCAACAGGTTCTGCAGGTGCGATAGGTTTCTCTACAAGAGAATCCTTCTTTCCTGGAGGAAAAAACATTGACGAAGGTTCCTTTTCTGTGTCATAAGATTATGCTTCAAATGCTTCACATATGGATAGGAAGACTCAACAGAAAGGAGCAAAAGCTGAAGCTGGAAAGAGACTATTCTCCTCCTCACCCAGCAAGTGTGTGTGGTTTCACTTATTGGTGCTCAAATAATCCCAAGCCATGCCTTTTGCCTGAGAAATTTTAGGCCATTCAATATTAACTCCTTGGGGCGAGGGGGATATTACACCCATGTGTAAGTAGACGGTAGGTTATGCTGATTATGGGAATTGTCCAATATGTCCCAGAAAGATATGGACAGTCTTTAAAAGTGGATTCTTTCATGTTGGTCAACACTCTTGCCTTCTCTGGACCTCCGCAATCATATCGATGAAATAAGGGACCCTGACTCCATGATGTCTAGTCTTTTCTTGGATGGTGCCTTCTACTTCAATGGATCCAACATTTATTGGGTGCTCAGAGGTGGAGGGTGTCACATTGCAAGACACTGGCAATGGTAAGTTGACACCACAAACCCATGGCACCTGTGCCTCAATGGGCACACAGAGTCCTCTTTTGTCAGCACGCGAACCAAGTTGCCTCAGCATCACCCCATTAGCCAAGCACTCATGGGGCAATGTTGGCACTTTGCAATAAAGTGGGGTTGGGGTCGCATTTTGGGTATTCAGTCTCCAAAAGATTAGTTCACTGAATACGGTAGTCATTGTTCCCTTAAGGAGTATGCTCTAGTTTGGTAGACACGAAAACTAAGAGCAACTCCAATGGAAGGGCTGAGGTTAGAAATCTGTTGAAAGAGCTAGGAATTTATCTCAGTGTCTTAAGTGCCTGCCTGGCAAGCACAAGGTTATGAGTTCGATGCCCAGTACAAAAAAAAAAAAAAATCTGTTGAAAGACATAGAACAAAGGGCAATTGATGTGATAATTTCTGTGCTTTACACTAGTAAGGCTTATAAAAACAAATTTTAATTTATATGTGACATGAGACTTAGAAAATATTGATTGTCCCTATCAAAAAATTTCAACACTCTTTAAAATATGGAGTGGCTTTTTGATTAACTAATGGAAATTTCTAGAGGAAATAAAAGGTTCCCCATATCACACCCCATCCCATATTGCCGCTGTTCAGTGCACTTCCTTTAATAAGCGCTCATCTCTAAGTGAGAAATAATGGTGAACAGAACTGTTTGCAGCCTCACTGTCTGAATGTCTACTTTGTATGCTTTAATTTTGTTAACTTGAACAACTATATCCAAGAAGACAATATGTAATGTATCAACGCGTGATTTCTTACTGGTTTTTTTTGAAATTCTGTATTGTTTCTACCCTTATTTCTGTTTTGCTTCTTTCCCCCTCTCTTTAAATAAAATTAAAAAAAATAATTTTGCCTTACAAATTAAAATGGAGGCCCGTGTAGGTTAAAACACTGTCCGCCCCGCATAGCATCTGCAAGGGAAGATGGGGTGCAGAGGAGAGACTGCATCTGAACTGTCCAAACATAAGCCTTTCTTCTTCAAATGTCTGTCACAAAAGGTCTTGTAGGGTGATAAACCACTGACCTGGCTTCTGCCCTTTCTTTTTGGTAGGAGGCGGAGGAGGTGGTGGCAGTATCTGAGGTGGTGGTATGGGGCCTGCTGAGTCTTCCCAGCTCTTTTCCAATTCTTTTCTCTGCTTATCTTCTTGCACTTTATTTTCAAAGAATGTCCTTAATGG
The DNA here is from genome assembly GCA_004027455.1 of Hydrochoerus hydrochaeris. Taxonomy (NCBI): domain Eukaryota; kingdom Metazoa; phylum Chordata; class Mammalia; order Rodentia; family Hydrochaeridae; genus Hydrochoerus; species Hydrochoerus hydrochaeris. The sequence continues at coordinate 3,452 of PVLA01013883.1, read as the reverse complement.
CAAGAAAATATGGCTTTAAAATTGGCCATACCATGGTATGTACCATTTATACAGAATACCATTCATGTTGTATAGCTGACCCCAGTATGGTTCAATAAAATGCTCTTTAGCTACTTAAGAATAAAGTAATATCCAAAGCAAAAAAATAATAATGAGAAGTAAAATACATTTAGCCTGGAAACAAATGCTTTAAGATTTCAAGGGTACATTTGCTAAATTATTTGAGCTGTTTGCATTTTCACAATCAAATTGGAAAGCGTAATTTGATTACAGGCTATTGGATTGTCTTTTTGTATAAATGATATGGAGATACACAGTGAAACATAGCATTAGGTAAAAGATTTCTTTTTTCTTTTTTGGAAGGGTTCTTAACATGAATAATGAAAAAAATCTTTGGGTGACTCCCACTTAGGTACTGTTACATAAAATTTTAGCATCCCACCCCCAAAAGAAGAAGATAAAACCTTACATGGACAAAAAGAAAAAAAAAGACAAGAATTATATTTACATTAAATTTATTGATGCCACCAGGGGCAAGATCTTTAGAGGACCAAGGGAAATTCAGCTAAACTATCAACCATGAGGGCAAAGTACTGACATTTCTATACATGCAAGAACTCAAAAAGCTTGGATTCCCACATCCTCTTTCTCATCCTTACTTTCAAAGGAGATAATCCAGAAAACTAAGAAAGAGGCAAATATAGGATCCAGAACCAGAAGAACATGAAGTCTTTATGATATCTCTGCAGTGGGCCCAGAGAGGAACAAGTTCTAATGGGAAGTTTAGGAAGAAAACACTCCAGGTTAAAAAAGGTGGGGTGTGTTAATAAAATTGAAGATGTGACTGAGCGTTTGGGAAAAAACAACTAAATATTTGATAACAGCAAATAAGCCCTCCCCCTGTCAAAAAAAAAAAAGAAGAAGAAGAAGAAGAAGAAGAAGAAGAAGAAGAAGAAGAAGAAGAAGAAGAAGAAGAAGAAGCGGTAAATGGAGTAGCATCGAGCAATTCCAAGAAAAACAAAAACTATTTTAAAAGTTTTAACAAAGGTCATCATCCAACTCTGAGGCAAACCAAAACTTGACATTCTGTAAAATTAAGCAAATGATCAAGCTTCAAAAGAGAAGGTCAGGGCCAGGGATTTAGCTCAGCAGCACAAGCACCTGCCCAGCACGTATGGGCTAAGTTCAGCCACTGTGATCATATGGAAGGATATGAAGAGTACGAAGCCAGCGTGCATCAGTAGAGGAGAGGAAAAGACATTAGGTAGATTTGTGCTTTCACTGTTTCCATAAGGAACTTTTCTGGTGAATCCTAGGCAGGTTCTAGGTATAAAAAGAGACCAATAGGTCCTATGTAACCTTACACAATAAGATTTCAATAACAGAATTTTTTTATATAGCTAATTCTAAATAATTACTGTTTTGTAAAATTCTGCTGCTTTGATATATGCTTCTTAAGTTGACTTATGTACTGTACAGATCAGAGCCATTTTTCTCCCACAGGTGAAATGTAAGACAACAGATACACAAGCATACTTGACATTTTTTATTTCAGAGTGGAAGCTGTACCTGAGCGTGTAATCCACCTCAGCCTGGTTGGAGGGCACCAGGCCCTGAAGTTCCTCAGTGACGGTCTCATTGACCCACTGCACAGCAGTGCTCACTGCCAGGCTCCTTTCCGCCCCCTCGGCCTCCACCAGCTCAGGCAAAGCATTCTCATGAACTTCAAAGTGCGTGGGGATCATCACAGAACAGACGCTCTAGAAATGACATAAATGTGCCATACGTTTCCTCTACCTCTCCAAGAAACTAGGAAACTGAATTAAGCCAGCTTTTAATGTGCAAGATACTTTATCACCAATTTCAAGAGGAAAATGTAAGATATAATTTTCCCTGAGATATTTTCAGAAATGTTGAAACTGCAAAACCTAACTTCATGAAACATTTAAAATGATTGCCTTGTAAAATCATCCTACAAAAATGCTTCATTTTTATCACTACCTTTCCAATAAATAGCTACAAAAATATGAACAGGTTATTTGTTTGGTGCTGGGGATGGAACCTAGGACCTCATGTATGCTCTACCAGTGAGCTATGTCCCTACACCTTTAAATTTTGGGACAGGGACTGTATCCTCCTGCCTCATCCTCTGAGTAACTGGGATTACAGTCATGCACTGCTTCATCTGGCATGAACAGATTTGGTCACAATTACTCTCCCATGTGGTGCTATAGGTTATATCTAGATGTCCTTCCAAAGCCTTAGGCACTCATAGAGGGGGTTTTTTGTAGCTGGCTGGATCTAGGGTGTGTGATACTGAGATTCAGGGTGGGACAAATTGATGGGTTTATCATAATTCTGGGTGTGGATAATGGAAACTCCAACCTGCATGTGCAGGCAGCAATCAATAGGTTTGTAGCGTGGATGGAATATAAAGGGACAGAAACAAGGCAAGCCTTCTGCCGCTGCTTGATGCCTTCTGGCTGGGATGCTACAGACTATTTCTCCTCTGTAATGCTCCTCTACCATGCTTCCCTGCCTTGGAGCTGAAACAAACCTTTCTTCCTTCAGCTCTAGGTGTTGGATATTTTGTATCAGTAACAGGAAAAGTAACTAAGACATCGGTCTGTACCAAAATGACTTCTAATGAATATGTAGTAATTAAAGTGAATTAAAATGAATTGTTGGAGAGAGATTGCAAGATGGCCAACTGAGTGGCGGCACAAGAGAGCCTCTCTGAGGAAAAAATAAATAAAAACTCAGACGCTGGAATCTCGCAACATGGAGAAAGCCAGACAAAAGGAGAGGAATTCTCATGACCCAGGAAGAAACTGAGGAAAAAGAAAAAGAAAAAAGAAAGAAGAAAAAGAACTATGGACAGAGGGCTGGAGCTGGGAAAGCCCCGATCGCTGTACCAGCCCGTCTTAGAGTCAGGTGACTCAGGATCGAGCTGAGATCGCTCGCTGTACCAGCCCGTCTTAGAGTCAGGTGACTCAGGATCGAGCTGAGATTGCAGCCCTGCCGAGAGCAGGGATTGGTGAGCTCCAGACCCTCCGCTGGAGGAGGCACTGAGACAGGGAGTGGAAACAGCCAGTCAAGCTGCATGAACTTTGGTGAGTGATGGGAACTGGAATCCCCAAACCGGGAGGACTGGCTGGGTGACATTTTGGAGTTGGACAGCAACATTTTGGAGTTGGGCAGGGCCAGCTTGAATCAAAACCCGAGGTGGCTTCTGCTGATGACTCCTAGTCCAAAGCAGATTGGTGGGATCTGCTCGGGCAGGGCCACGCCCCTGGTTGAAACCCAATAGCCAGGGACGAGGCTTTTCTGGGCCAGTGGCATCTCCAGGGAACACACAAACCTGTTGAAGCATAAACTGGTTGAATGGCATGGGGGGAGGAGCCAGCTCTCAGCCTACAACTCACAGATTCGCAGTGGGCTGGGGGGGGGGG